>JASDQU010098300.1:8574-21485 GCA_032191745.1 Picea mariana | reverse complement strand
TTGGCCATGGCTAAGGCGTGCGTTTTTATCAACAAAGATCCCCATGGGAGAATGCTGAACTGGAAGCCTCTGTTTCTGTTTCAAAAAGGAGGCGCTTGAATCGATTTGAGCTTTCCTTCAAACGTTTATTACTCAAATGGGTTTATTCCCTCTTTTTCCTTGAAACATTTCAAATGGGTTTATTCCCTCCTTTTTCCTGAAAAACCTAACGCGATGGATACTTGGATAACCTAGCGTAATGGGGGCTCCTCTTGTAGAGCAATTTGCTGAGTGGAACCCAATCTCAACATCCCCACTTGGATAACCTAACACAATGGGTCTCCTTTTGTAGAACAATTCGCTGAATGGAACCCAATCTCAACGTCCCCACTTGGATATTGCTCTGACATCATCTAGCTTCTTCTGTCAGTTCTCTGGTGCGTGCTCCATAACCAACCGATTGCCATCAATGACAACCTTGACAGTCTGCGTCATCTCTGCTATAGCCATATTCCCAACACATGATCTCAATAACCTCGAAGTCGTCTATGTTGTGCAACCCATCTATGTTAAGAGGTACTCCTACTAGTCTCTTGATCGATATTATATTATGTTGGTTTTCCAATCTCAACTGAACAATTGATCAAAATAGCTTTGGTTTCCCCATCATTTCCCACGTCTGTCTTGGAAGAACATTGAAATCTGATCCTAAGTCTAGGATGACATTATCCATGTCATACTCTCATATCTGTGCACTTAATATGAATTCTCTATTTATCCTCTTCTTTCACAATACTTGGTTAAGTTCTCTTTACGTTGTAGGTACTTTTCTTTCTTGGTTGTACTGATCAGTCATCCCGTGCAATGCATTCAACGCTATTTCATCCTTCATCAATTCTAAACAACTCTTTAGAAAATATTTCAAAGTACTTGCCTTTTCAATTGGCCTTTTTGAAATGGTGCGATCTTATACTAATGGCATATCATATATTGGTGGTGTCCTTGACATTGATGTTATCCATTCCAGTACTATTATCTCCTAATTCCTAGATTGATGATATGTCTCTTTCTCTTTTTATGTATTAAATGTTGGCATGGATCAACTGCTTTTATTATCCATTTCTCAACTCCCTTTCCATTTTCTGTCACATCTGGTCCAATCCTCATTCCTCCACGCATGATGGATGCTACTCTGAGATGATCATCATGCTCCTCGGCTGCTATCATCTGTAGGCTTTGGTTTTCATTCTGATTCCCTCTTTCCCGCCACTTTGCTATCAATTGAGGACAATCTTCTGTTGCATGGTCCAATTCTATGCAATACGTTCACGTCGTGCAATGATTCAAGAAGTCTCTCAGTAAATGTTCTGGTTGATTGCAATTATAACAAATTATTGGTCCTCTTCCTCGACCTATGTCGAATCCTCCTTGTCCACCCTGGTTAAATCATCTCAAAGTATTGTACTATGGAACCCCTCCTTCTACTGTGACATTTTCTTCTTGTATTTTGTATGCATTTGAAGTGCGCTCTCTCATTAAGTCGAATGCACGACAATATTTATCATCATGTATGACATACTTGCAAAAATTACAAAAAACATTCTTGGGTGTACTCTGGTACTTCTGCAGTAATGGAAAAATAGTGAGATGATGTCACCATGTCTTGCATATTTCAAAATATCCTACTCCTCCTGCCAATGGGTTCGATGCTCCTGTAGCCATATACTACACAATTGTTGGACATTCTTCCTTATGATGGCCTTCTATCTTAGCCATGGGTTCCTATTTTGTTCTCTGGAAAATTCTCGTTACTTCCTTTCTATCCAATCAGTGATATCCTCCTTGTTAGGCCTCCAAAACATTCCCCTCAATTATAGTTCCTGGTCCCGACAACATAACCATTTGTTGGTGCGCAGTGGGAAGACTTGGGGTTAATCATCAATATACCAACAAAACCCTTAGACACTGGCCTTTTTGGCATCACCTGCAGAGAAAGTGAAGTCTCACCCGAAGCATATAGAGGGTCTTCATGAGCTAAGGTTCTGCAGTGATGAGGGGAAGTGACAAATTCAACATGTATTTACTAACCATCTACTTGTGTGCACAATTTCCATTAGTTAACAATTACCTAACATGTGACATACCCTATGTGCGACATTCCTTTGCTTGATATTCATTCATTTAACAATTACTTCAATGTGTGACATTATAACATCATATATAAGTAACACATTCAACATTCTTAAGAATTATCATCATTGCACAATAACATTAAACATCATAACATGCAAACACAACACATCATGACACAAGGGTTTAACATGGTTCACCCAACTTGGCTTACGTCCATAATGGATGGCTTCTTATATTAGTCATTGATAATATTCTTACAGTTGTGCACTGCACTACAAAATATGCAACAATAATATCACCCAAACCTTCCTAGCCATTCTGCTACAATGCGAGCTTCACTCCTCAGTCATACCTCAAAACTTCCTCCAATGCTCGACTCAACTTACCCCAGTATCACTAAGAGCTTCTCACATGTCGAACCCGTTCTACCTAAAACCCATAACATATTTATACATCAAAATAGGGCTAATCCCATTACAATGTGGACAAAATGTCCCAAAATCCTAATTACTTTATACCTTTTGTGGGACACTTCGTCGTGCTTCCTCCTATCACACGCTTTGACTCCTTAAAGTCCGCTCCTGTCACGTGCTCTGGTCCATCTTCTAACTGTCTTTTATTCTTTGAATTATTCTGGCATATATCCCAAAACTTATCCAAAATTCCTATCCAACAATACTATAGACCCCATAATCCTAAAGAGGACATTTTTAGAATGTATCAACAAGAGGATGAGAGTCTAGAAGATTACTTGGAGGGATTTTTGTCTAATATACAAAAATCAAAACATAGTACTATAAACCTTGATCTTACTCATACTATATTTATGAAAGGACTTCTAGATGAATATACATATGTTATTAATCTAATGGGTTCTAGGGATATCTCTTCTTTACCATTTGATCAAATTTGTGAGATGTTTAGAAAATACTCCAGAGGGAAAGGAAAAGCGGGAAAAAGTCAAAGGGATGCTCTCTCAAAAGTGACAAAAACTGTAACAGGGAGTATTACTAAAACATAATTTGGTAATTTACTAGAAAAATTCAAGATTGAACTTATGGGTACATTATCCTCCCAATTCGATGCTTTTAACAGTAAGAAAAGACAACAAGAAGAAACTGCAACGTTAGCATTTTTTTGTCCTGATTGTAGAAAAAAGTGTCTAAAGAATGAGTCTCCACTAAAGAGTATTCAAGTTTGTGGAATTTGTGCAAAATACCATGCGACAGAAAATTGTTCCTCATTGATCGTGTTAAAAGCAATGCATACACAATATAATGAAGCATCAAAGGAACTCTACAAAATTGCACCACGTAGACTTTGGAAGCCACTGACATGTATGTTTCAGGATCCCTCTCAAAATTTTCTGCATTTCCTACTCAAAATTCTGCACAAACAACTTGGAATTCTCCCATTCCATGGAAATCATGGTCTGCACAACAAAACTTCGATCAACCTTATCAACAAAATTGGAGAGCCAACAATCTCGGTAATCAACCATATTATAATTTTCAACAATATTCACCTCAATATCAACCACAACAATCTTATTCACAACCCTCTTATCCACAACAATCTTATCAACAACATTTTTATCCTCAACAACAACCATTTCCACAATACCCCACACATGTACAACAACCATTTCCATCAATTCCACCACTGCCTCAATTAACTCAATCTCAACCTCTACAACTTACTTCAACTCAATAACCGCCATGAACTACCTCAATTCCTTCTCTATCTGTAGCAAATCCAAATAATAAAAAAGACAAAACATTCTACATTGCTGAAGTGAATACTTTTCCCACTTACATTATCACTCTTGTAGTATTACAAGAATTTCCTCAATACTTACAGGAATTTTCTGCACAATTATAGGAATTTCCTACACCGTTACATGAAATCAATTTACACTTAGGTAGATTAATAAATCCAAAGTCACCTAGAATAACTGAAGAATAAGTAGAGGAAAAATCGCTAGATCAAAATAAAACAACAATTGAACACTTAGTCAATCCACAAGAAAAAAATCAAGAACCAAAACCTGCACCCTTTCGTGAGCGAGCATTGATAGAAAAACAAGAAAAAATAGAGATTTTACCTGAAATTGATATCTTGGAAGAATTGAAAAATATCTGTATAAAAATTCTCTTATTGCAGGCCATTAAAGAGATTCCAATATATGCAAAAATAGTAAGAGAAATATGCAAAAAAAATACTGCTAGAAAAAGAAAGGATCCACAAACTATACAAGTGATTGGACATTTAGCAAGCTTGATAACTACCAAACCAATCTCAGAAAAGTATGTTGACCCAGGCATACCAGTCGTTACAACATCTGTCAATAATCTTTGCATACCAAATACACATTGATTTAGGTGCTGCAATAAACATAATGACACTGGAAACCATGAAAAATATCAACATTGAAAATCTTAGACTTACACATACGGTTCTAGAGATAGAAGATAGATCGAAGATAAAACCCGAGGGTATAATTGAATATGTTATTTTTTCACTTGAGTCATGGAATTACCCAGTATACTTTATGATTCTCCAACCAAAGTATGGCCTAGGAGGAAATTCATTGATACTAGGTAGACCATGGTTGGCAACAACTGGCACATACATTGGTTATCATTCAAGAAACATGACCATCACGAATGGTTTTGAGGTAAAAAAAATTAAACTCTACCCCAAAACTAAATCAGTCAATGAGTTGGAGAAAATTAAATGGCTTAAGGACACAAATACAAAAAATAAAATAATCCAGCCTATTTTAACAATTGCTCAAGCTCTAAACATCAAAGAAAATAAATATGACAATCACTTCAATCTTTGCATATATTATCCTAATTCTCCTCTATATTTTAGGGTAATACATCATCAAATTCTGAATCAAAATCTGAACAAGATTCATCATCAAATACTAAACAAATTTCTACAATGAATTCTGAGAAAATTTCTATTGATTTTCTATAAGGAAACCATAGATAGCTTGACATATTTGTTTGATTCTATATTTCCTGTAAATACTGTATCTAATTCCTGGAAAGAACCCAAACATTAACGCTAATCTTGATGAATCACAACAAAAAAAAAATAATTTATGTATTGTAGAAATATTCTAAAGCTTTTGCTTGGGAATACACTGATATGCAAGGTATTCATCTAATTATTTTCACTCACCACATATACATCCAGGAAAAATTCATACTAGTTCGACAACCATAAAGATGAATGAACCCAGGCCTAAAAAATATTTTAAAAGAGGAGCTACAAAAACTATTAGATGTAGGATTCATCTACCCTATATTAGACACCAAATGGGTTTCACCCTTGGTTATAGTTCCCAAGAAAAGTAATAAATGTTGGGTATGTGTAGATTACCGAGAACTCAACAAGGCCACATTAAAATACAACTTCCCTCTCCCTTTCATTGACCAATTCTTGGACACATTGGCTGGAAATAAATATTTTTGTTTCCTCGATGGTTTCAGTGCTTATAAACAAACAAAAATAACACCTGAAGATCAAGACAAAATGACATTCACTTGTCCTTGGGGAACCTATTCCTACAAAGTATTTCTCTTTGGAATCTGTAATGCACCAGCCACCTTTCAAAGGGTAGTCTTAATCATTTTTGTTGATTTAGTAGATGATTGTGTAGTCATGTATATGGATGAATTTTCAGTTTATGGAGATACTTTTGAGCAGGCTTTAAAGAACTTGTAATTTTTTAAAAATAGATTCCAAGAAACACACCTTGCTCTGAGCAATGAATTTTGTTTTATGATGTGTACTGAAGGTATTGTGCTTGGTTATCATATTTCAGCTGCAGGTATTAAGGTAGATCTGACAAAGATTGTGGCTATTGTCAATTTACCCTCTCGATCCACTCAAAAGGATGTGAGGATATTCCTTAGTCATGCAGGGTAATATAGATGATTCATCATAAATTTCACTAAAATTACATCTCCCTTATTCAAGTTATTAGCAAAATATGTCGAATTTTACCGGGACACTAACTACCAAGTTGCCTTTAATGCATTAAAATAAAAAAAATCTACAACCCCAGTATTGAGATGCCCCAATTGGACATTTCCTTTTCACGTATCTACAGATTCCTCTGAGACAACAATAGGAGTGGTTTTGGGAAAAAAAGAAAACCAATAATGTTTTGCAATTTATTTTGTTAGCAAAAACATAACTCCTGTTGAACAAAATTATACTGTTACTGAAAAGGAGTTTTTGGCAGTTATCTATGCAATAAATAAATTTTGGCATTACATTACAAAATATGAGATTTTTGTGCACACAGACCATTCCACCAGCATATACCTTATGATTAAACCCATAACCAATGGAAGGATAACAAGATGGATTCTTCTCTTACAAGAATTCAATATCACAGTGTTAGACATGCCGAGAAGGGAAAATATGGTAGTAGATTTCCTTTATTGAATCAATAATCCCAGTGAGACCTTTTTTGTAATTGATACATTTCCTGATGAAAATTTATTTGCATTTTCTACTAAGACTCCATGGTTTGCTGACATTGCAAATTATTTGTCTACAGGGACATTTCTACCGCACTTTTCAACAAAATAAAAATGAAAGGTTATTAGGAAAAGTGCCAAATATTGTTGGATTGGAGGAGACCTCTTCTACATAGGAGAAAATTTGATCATCTGTCGATGTGTTAGAGAGGATGAAATGTTTGGAATTTTGAAGGATTTTCATGATGATCCTTACGGTGGACACTTTTCTGACAAAAGGACAACTTATAAGATTCTTCAGTTGGGGTACTATTGACCCTCAATTTTTAAAGATGCCAAACAATATGTGAGGAGCTGCAACAATTTTCAAAGGATGGGGCATCCTATTGTATCCAATGAGATGCCACTTTAGCCTTACATCAACATAGAACCATTTGAGAAATGGGATTTATATTTCGTAGGGACCATAAATCCACCGTAAAAAAGGAAAAGATACATTTTCGTTTTCATTGACTATGTCACTAAATGGGTAGATGCAAAAGATCTACCACATTCCACTCAACAACCAATAGTAAATTTTATTTTTGAAGATATTTTTGTTCGATTTGGAGTACCCAGGGAGATTGTTATTGACAAGGGGGTACAATTCACCTCAAAATCAGTTCATTCCATTGTGCAACAATATAAAATCATACACAATAAGTCCATGCCATATCATCCACAGGATAATGACTAAGTGGAATCGAAAAATAAGGTTTTAGAAGGGATTTTGACAAAAATAGTTCAACTTCATCAAGCAAATTGGATAGAGAAACTTCCGGAAGCCTTGTGGGAATACATAACTACATGGAAAACTTCCATAGGTTTCACCACTCATGAGTTAGTATATGGAAAGAAGGTACTCCTACCCATTGAATTTGAGTTGAAAACTTATAAAATTGCATCAGAATTAGGATTAAATTTGTCAAAATATCTACAACAACAAGTTCTACAATTGAATGAGCTAGATGAAATTGGCCAATATGCACCGTAGAAAACCATTTTTATACAGGATCAACGAGAAAAATGACATGAAAAATTTATTAATAAGAAGCAATTTAAAGCCGATGATTGGGACTTTCTTTTTGATTCAAATTTCAAAAAATTTAAAGGTAAATTTAGCACCCACTGCCTAAGCCCTTATGAAATTGATACAATTTTTGACAATGGCTTTGTGAGAATCAAAACCATTGATGGTTTAGGAATCACGTTTGTGGTAAATGGACATAGACTAAAATTCTACAACAAGCCAACGTCCAAAGATGAATTTGTTTCTAGATTACTTCAACAATCCAAGATGGAAGTCCCGAGTAAGGAGGATAACTCTTCTACCCTTATTTCATCCTATATATATATATATATATATATAATGAAAAAAGTAAAGATAAAAATAAGGTTCAGAATGTGAAAATTAGTTTTCTGGCACATCTAAACGAGAAATCTGCTTGAAAACCAAGTAATTGGCTAGCAAATTTATTTTCTTTAGCATTGTACAACATTCCTACAATTTTTCTTTCCATAAATATCGGAGCAGTTAGTATAGACAACAACATCATTTCTTTGATTAAGCAATAACAAATTTTTTTCTTTTTCTCCTGTAAGTATCACCATATACTTCAGATCACTACAACATGAGAATATTGTCAGCTCAAGGAATAAAATAACTTCATTCATTTAAATAAAATGCATAATAATATTCCTGTAATAACTGAAGAATTTTGGTAATTGAAGACAACTTCAACAAATGTACAAAATGTTCAACAGTCGACCAAGTTACAACAACATCATTTCCAAAACCATATTCTCCAAAGCAACAAGGTAATAGGTATGCAATGTAATATTATCTAATGTTTATTTACTTGATTAAAATTAAGGGTTAATTCTCAATGACACATCTTATATTAACATGCAATCTTGAATTAACTTAAATGATTACATAGAAACACTCCGATCACTTCACTGTAATGATGATTCCTTGAAGTCATATCATATTTTTATTCTAGTTTATACAATCATTACCATCATAAACGAAATGGAATCATTATTATTATATGGCATATATAATCTATTTTCACATATTCAAAATGATTTCCCATTTTTTCCACCTCCTCCACTGTGAGTCATGATCACCGCCATTGAGCACATTTAGTCTATCCAATCAATGCCAAACCATATATATCATCATTGTAGAGGATAAAGCTTTGTACTAGATGAAATAATTTTTCTACATGACGAAACCCTTAAAATTATGAAACCATTTCATTCATCTAATCCCTATGCATGTGAATTCACCTATTAAACCATTGCTTAAGCATTATCCATCATTTTCCATGTCACTTTAAAAAATTTTCATTCCCTTTCTGTGAAATTTTTATTCTTGTTTGGTCAATATTCGAACCCATCACCTAACCGATTCACAAGATAAGGGCGATAATGGAAACTCCTTTCGTGGTTAGGTATGAACCAGAAGGAACACCACTTCTTGATGAATTCCCAACTTGTAGAGTAGTTTTCATAAGGTAGGGTTGCTATAGTTGTTTGAAAGATTTCAAGGTCATAATGTAGTTGTCACAAAGGAATTTTCATAAACCTAAAATGGGAAGACAACCATTGTTGGGGATGTGAAAATCACTTTGACAGAAAAATCACTCTAAAAAATCATAGGGCTTGAAAGAACAGGGGAAAATTGGTTTAAAAACCAAAGGTTAAAAGGAAAACATTGGACAACATTTTTGACCAAGTCACACAGAAACCTTGATTGGACGAAAGGCGTATCCAAATTGTTGCTCGATGGTACATGGAAGGATGTAGTCTTCTTTATACAAAAATATTTGAAATGCGAGGGCATGTATAGTCTAATCTATCTCTATCATGTTTGTTTGTTGATGCATCTAAAGGATAAAAAAAAGAATCAACATACTTTTTTATATGTTAAAGAGTCTCATGAAGATGGAAGTTGTTGTATGATGAAACCCCCTCCCCTCCTTGGGGTTCTGCAACCTCCCAGTCTAGTATCTTTCAATATATACAGAGTCATATCGACTCTTTGGGCTCTTTCTTGAACCCAAATCAACTTGTACATGCTCCCTCTTCTCCTAAGGCGTAGGTCCTGTGGAACCCGCAGGCCCTTTCTCTAACACTCTTGGCACCTTTTAATTCGTGGGCTCTAGCTCCTTCTACTAGGCCCCTTATTGGATGTGACCTCGAACCATGACCTCATGTAAACATGTGATTGCAAGGCGGACAAAAGTGGTTTCAAACCACACCTCTTTTCTCCCCGCAATTCACTACCAGCTGCCACATATCCCTTTGGAAATATCGTGGTTTCAATTGCGACCCGCTCTAAGATTTTTAAAACCTGAGCATTTTCTGCCCCCGCAATCCATCACTACCATTGATCTTGTGATCTCAACGATCCTTCTTGACCAACGACTGAGATATTCCTCCTTTCCTCCTTTCGCATGCACTCCCAGATATCCATGATCTATTGACGCGTGCCCTCCTTCCAAATCAATGACTATGATTGATTTCACCCTTCAGGCTTCGGGAGTTTCAACTCTCAACTCTTTCTTCCTCCAAAATGGCTATCTTTCGAAGTGTAAGATCTTCTGACACCTGTCCCTAGAAAATGAACGGCTCAGATGAACTCTAGCTCTCTGGCCTTCGAGAGTTCTTGTTCAACACCTCCTTTTTCTCCCAGAGTGACTTTTCTCTGAAATGGGAGACCTTCTTCCACACGTCCTCCTCAAATCAATGACTCTGGTCCACTTCGGGACTTCAGACTTCCAACCAAAACCAAATCAACGGTCTTCACCCCCCTTCTCAATCAACGGTTGAGATTTACTTTGGGGCTTCGACGCTTTCACCCTATGCTTTCCTCCAGAGTATTCCGTACCTAGAGTTCTGGATATGACGCCACGCGTCCACCTCAAATCAACAACTTTTGTCCACTTTGGGAGTTTCAAATCCTCTACGCTCTCTTTTTCCTCGAGCGCTTTCACCCAGAGTCCACGATCTGTTGACACGTACCTTCCACTGATCAACGATCTAGATTTTCTTCGACTCTTCGGACTTCGGGAGTTTCAACTCTCCACACTTGCTTCCTTCCGAAGTTATTCTACCCAAAATACATGATATCTTAACGCGTGTCACCCCTTGATCTGACAGATGCTATCCACTTTGGCTCTTTAGGCTTCAGGAGTTTCAACTCCAGCACACTTGTTCATCCCAAAGTACTTTCACCCAAAAACAATGAATTTTCGCCACGTGTCCCTCTAGATCTGATGGTCCAGATTCACTCCGGCTCTTCGAAGTTTGGTAGTTTCAAACTCCTACACACTCGTTACTCCAGGAGTGATTTCACCCGAAGACTTAGATCTACCGATGTGTGTCTTCTGGTGACCAACGACCTAGATCTATTTCGGCCTTCATCTCTTCGATGCTTTCTCTTTTTTCTTGTCCAATAACTCCTAAATTACTTCCGCTCCAGAGTCTCAAATTCTCCGCCACCTGTCACCCTCGACTATGGATGGTCCATATATTCTTTGGTACTTCGAGACTTGGTATCCTATTCTTCTGTACACTTTCAAAGGACTTAAGGCTCGTGCACCTTACCTTGATCAGAACTTTCGATCCTTTGTGCTCAAATCCAACGGTTGGGATTTTTTCTTGTCCTCTGCGCTCTCCTTCTGATGTCTGGACGTAGATTGAATGATGTAGATATCTTCTTGCATCTGATCTGATGGTTGATGTCGCTCCTCCTCCTGATCTTCTTTGTTCTCCCAAGTTTGGGAAAATTTGTAAGTGTTCAAAGGTTTCGGCCTTTGAATCTTCTGCTGTGAGCCTGAATGCTTAGGTATCGACTTGTGCTTCTCCTCATGAGTTTTGGGACTTGGAATAAGTCCGTATCTACTCACTAATTTCTCTATCTCTTTTGAGATTTTTAACTGACTCATAAATCCAAAAGGGTCTCTGTCCTTCCACTTCCTTTCAAAAGAAGAACTTTGTTCCCTCTTAGAAACCTCCTACTCAATGCACACCTTTCATAGCTCTTTCTTACAGAGTGTTCAATAACTCTCTCTCTCTGTTCGTTCTCTTCACTGTTCCCCCTCCAAGGTATTCAACAACCTTGAGGCTTCCGTTGAGTTGTTATCACTCTGGCATGCCCTCCTGGCACGCTCTTTTCTGATTCCATAGAGTTCGGATGCAAACTCCTTGCGCTGGCTACATAACCTCCAATGTTCTGTTGTGCACTCCTTGCACAGCCTAAAGAACCCAGAATAATATTTCAAACTCAATGAAGATCAAGAAATATATCTTCTTACTGTAGATGAAACCTGTCATACACCTACAACATACATTCATGGAACACATAAAGACATAATCAATCATATGCAGGAAAAACTGATGTCTTTTTCATTAATATGAAAATATGTTTACAATATGTGCAGGCTGGACTACAACAAAGTATCAGCTCTCTCAATCTCTCTCAAATAACTATTCTACCTCCTATTCCTGAGCTTCTTAGCTTCTCATGATATTCTCTCATAATCTCCTCTTTCCTAACCCTAAAACTTCTTTGAAATCTAATACCAAGATCTCTTTACAAAAGAGGGTCTCTACGGGCCTATCCTCTCCTCACCTAAACCCATCTATTACATTGAAGTTTATTTAACGACCATGTAGTCTGAATTGAATCTAGATCCATCAACCTGTTAGCCATTAAAGGCAACCTCATCTTTTGCCTGTACAAAGGCATGGATTGGTTTTCACTCAACCTTACAACATTAATCCCTATAGGATCATATTTCAAATTTAAAAATGGGAGTGTTGGTGCCTCTCCCTTTCCCTAATGCGCACCTATGTGTTGGATTACTGGCCCATCTGCTGATGTGGAAGGATGCTCTTTCATCATAATCCACTACTGTGAAAAATTCATGAGCTCCTGTGCTCCAATTTTGAAATTCCCCTGGATCCCAAACTCTTCTTTGGATATGTTCTCTTGATCCTCTACTCTACTATTGTGTTTGTTGCTTCTCTACTTCTCTTGCAGGATTCCTTCTGATTAGCTTCTCCTTGCTGGCTCCTTCTGCTGCTGACCTCACCATCAAATCTCTTATCTCCTCTATCACCTTGTCCAATTGCTCCAATGGTTGGTTCTTCTTATGCAATATTCTTTGTTGCATATTCTCCTTCTCTCCATCCTTATCAATGAGCATATCATCCTGATCCCCCATGTTGTTTTCTTCTTCTGTGGCC
>JASDQU010098297.1:6092-21296 GCA_032191745.1 Picea mariana | reverse complement strand
GAGTATATACGATAATTTTTGTTCTTTTGACTTTCTTTTAATGATTAGAATTGGAAATACATGAAACGATTACAAAGCATAAGAAAACATTTGACAAAGAAAGAAAGACATCGACAACAATCTGACACAAGAATCCTGCAATGTTGCACTGTATAACTAAAAATATGATCAATGGTGTTTTTGTGGGCTTCCTTACAATATTGATCTTATCCTACGAACATGTCCCAACCCATAATACTTCGAAATCCGAAGTATTTATAAATTTATTACAAAGATCCTTTCATAAATGAGCAGGATTTATTTTATTTAACTATATCTCTAATTACAAAAAATATAGGAATCTTTAAGATCGGTTCAGATTTTAGGTGCTTGATTTGATTGCCATCCATTGATGATTTGTCTTCAACTTTTGCTTAGTTGTTGGTCTTTATTGGTGATTGTGACTACTTCTGTAAAATTGGGCATTGGATTCTGGAATCAGTGATTGACTATTGATCTTCAGTTGCCAAGTGTCTTCACTTGAATTTGGAGTTATCTACAATCACTAATTGAATTTCTGAAAAAATTAGATCTGGAGTCAAGCTTAATCCATATGCTAAAAATAAAATGAAAATGCAATACTTATGGAACTGTTTGCCAAAGATCTGGAATGTTGAAGCTTGATTTTATCGATTTGAAATGTTTGAAGCCATCATCTTCCACTTGCATACTTAGATCTATATGAATACCTATTGATGCTAGATGACCTGTTGATTATCATGCTTGAAATATGAACAGTTGGGATGCTTGTTCTAAAAAAATAGATCTAAGACACATCTTCACATAAAAATATCCTCAAACTTATCCCATCGAGAACTCAATGTAGGATTTTATCATGATATCAAAATAGATCCCATGATTCATTGACCTTGTTGGAGCTAGAGTCCACCTTGAACTAATTACTGTCACCTATTCTTATCCTCTGACCATTTATCAGAGCTTGTGGATTCTCAAATGTCCACATTTCTCGTGAAGTAGAAGGAGCCTTTTTGAAACACTTGCAATTAATCATAAACCAAAAGGAACCTTTCCACTGAGAACAATGATTATGGAACTAGGATTAAAGTGAACGAGGAACCTTGAATTCGGTCCTTTGGTCTTCAGGCAAAGATGAGTCAATGGAAATGCTATTACCCGAAGGCCGAAATTTGAAGTGGAAAAGTGACTAAGACGGAACTGTGATTGTCAGCATATTGGGGCATGATTAAACCTTAGGCAAGTTGCAAGATCTGAAGTACCTGACTGGTGTTGATCTGCGTTTGATATGGACGGTCAGATGATGCTTGAAATCTGAGTTATTTTACCTTCTAGCTGCCACGATGTCTTTTTAGTGGCGCGGGATCATTACAAAATAATTGTCGGTCAAACAGTCATGGGGGAAGATGTGATTGGTTACGAATAAGGTGACGTGGGTACACGTTTCCAATAGGGAGATGGGATGAGTAGATGTGGGAGTGTAAGTGATAGGGATAGTAGTTAGAGAGGTGATGTGACAGGCGAGAGGGTGAGCGGTAGAGTGAGTGGAGGACATGTGTAAGCGGGGGATGTAAGTGGTATTAGAGAGAGGGGTGAGTGGATTTTGAAGGAGGGGGTAGACGGTAAGAGAAAATAGGAGGGGGGGTCCAAAATGATGAGGACGCACCATGTTATGTGGGACCCACAGTGGGGAAAACTACTTTTCGGACCGCCCCCCCCCCCCCCNATAGGTAGAAAGGTTGGGGGGTCTGAAATTCCTGAGGATTGTTGATCTAGAGATGATGGATACCGCCGTTGGGGACTTGTGCAGGAGTTAACACTACAAGACAAAATGTCTTGTCCACCAGCAAACCTTGGATAAAAATATGCGCTAGGTAGCGCTAAGTTTTCTTTTTTCCATTTTTACATTATAATTTCACTTTCCTATGATAAATACCCAAATTGATCAACTTAGGGTGTATTTTGAAATGCAACACCCTGCTTATGTTTTATTTCCTTTTTCCTTTGGGAAATTATTTGCAAAATGAAATATCATTTAGCACATAGAATCATTAAAGGAATAAATTTCAATCACCATCTGATCCTATGAAATATGGGACTTTAACAATATACATGTAGTGTGTTTTTAAAAGTTGGGTAAAACAACACAATTATCAGTTTCAAAACATAAATTGACAACATCTCTCTTACAAATAGAAGCAGGGGGTGGAGAAGAAATGGGTGAGCTTGGAATCTCAGCAACATCAACAATATTCTCACAAAAAATGGACTAGTAGCAATGGTGGAAGAAGAAACTGGTGAGTATGGAATCTCAACAACATCAATCTCATTCTCAAGAATTGTCTCAACATTAGCTGTCTACAATCTATGAAGAGTTTCATCCTTCTCAGTTAGTTGCAGCAATAGGGAATCATAAATTTATGTCAATTCATTATACGCGTCAAACAATCGATTGTTATCTTCTTGAAGAGGAGAAACTTATTTACGAAGCTCATCAATGGAGGCCTTCAAGTGGGAAACCTCACGAATTAGATGGGTATTTTCTTCCATCAGTTGGATGACATATGTGCTCATTGTTGTATGAGAAAGGGCTTTCACTTCTTCCTTCAAGTCTTCAAGAAGGTCATACTTCTCCTAAAATTCATCTACAAGGGTCTGAAAGAAGCCAGTAGTAGTGTTCCCCATGGCAACAAATCTTCTATAGTGCCCAGTCATAGCAGTCTAGAACACGTCTTCTACACATTTTAACTAATTTTTCAGTCCTTCATTTTCTAAATTCAAGGAATCATTTTCATGAGAGAGGAGTTTCACCTCTTTCACAAGATCATCGACAAGATCCTTTTTATCACTAAAATCATCCACCAGATCTTTAAATATGGTTTCCATGGTCTGATCTAGGTCACAAATCTTCCTAGACTTCTCATCAAACTGCTGCAAAAGGCTTGTTTGAAAGAGGGAAGCCTCATCTTCCAACTGGGTATGAGTTGTCTTCAATTCCACATTCAATCGTTGGTTCTGATTCTGCAACTGTGAAATGACATTTTTCAATGCAGTGACTTCGCCATGAAGTCGATTGTGAGATTATTCTAAGGTAAGATCCTTCTTCTCACATATTTCTTGCAATTTTTGAAGCATGAGAGATTCGTCTTCATCCAACATGCCCATCGTCGATAGAGATAATATCAAGCACAAAGAGGGAAAATCGGCCATAACCATAAACTCAGATTACCAATATGTTGGTTTGTTGGTATATAGAATTCCAAACTCACATTTGGCCATCCACCAATACAAACTAGTCAAACTGTTGCATACAACTATTTATAGCATAGAATGAAATAGGAACAACCACACACAGATAGAAAAGGCGAAAGGACATAATATACCATCATTCCATGAGTAAGAAGAATCGCAGTTCATCATCAGTCAATCAAGCACTAGTCGAAAGAAGGTTGGTTGAATCCATGAATGCAATTCGGTTGACTCAGAGAGATGGTCGACTTGTCTGCCAGTTGATTCAATGGATACCAGTAGGGCGATGAGCAGTTATCGAATGGTCGATGTAGGAGCTAGAGAATCTGTAACACACCCAACCCTTAAGTCTCCTTTTAAGGGATGGGGAATTAGAATGTTTTCCTTTCTTGACTATCTCAAATCTTTTATTCCACAGCTCCATCATATTCTACTAATCAAGAGATTTCCAACGACGGAAACTTCTCTCAAAACTAAACTCTAAAATGAAATTTATGACCTTCTGAAGTTTTCTTGGGTTCTGAAGGCTGAAAACTAACTCACTACCATGTGGTATCCACATGGTATCCTGCAACTTGTGCCATATGAAGTGGTGACAACATGGCGCCAATGTGGCATTATCCCAGCTTGACACGATGGAATCTCCATCCACGTAAACCTACAATTTTAAGTGATCGGACTTTCTTTCAGTGCACTCCTTACTCACCTCTGGTAGATATGATATCAAATAATATCCCCTTTCGATACCATCCATTGAAGGTTTAAATGGTTAGAGAAGATTCACTACTCCAAAATCAAGGTATCGAGGAATATTCTCTTCTCCTTGATGGATGGTGTAGAAGAACGTCATGGTCTTCCGATCAATGGTTGAGATCGGTTTGAAACCCAAGGTTCACCTATCCCATCGGGCCCCACTCAACTCATCAAACAATAACTGATCGACATTTATTGTTCTAGGAACACCTTGAATTCCTTGTTGGAAAGACACATCATTCCCAACGTTAAAATTTCACCTCTTAACTTAGGTGGGACTCATGGCAGATCAACGAATATCATTCCATATCTCCATTCACATACCTATGGTTGAGATATGCCCTCCATCAGAATCACACTTCAACTCTTTGGAAGACTACTCTAAATCCTTCGGATTCCCACTCCGAAAAACAATCAACTTTGAGTTGGCTAGAATCGCACTCGATCTAGTAGACTAATCAACTGATGACACGTGTCTTCATACTGACACTCCCATACAACACTGGGTTAGCTCTTCCCTCCTTAAATACTAAGTGAGACCTTAAATGTTCAATGTTTGAGGATTCATCCATCCTAATTCCAGATCTACATCCCACACTGGATTGACTTCAGAGTCTCTCGTTTCGAGTTATTTTCCTAGCACATGAGATTTCCTTCCAAAAACCCCACTCCGAAAGGTTCATTTCTAAGTCTCTTGTTCGGATTATTTCCCACAATGTTCAAGGGATCTAACTGACGCTATAACTCTAAACAACCCATCGATCAACAGTCCTGATCTCTTCATATCGACAACTGTTGTTCTCCACTGACTAACTTAGGGCTTATAGAGTCATAGTTTTCCGCTCTAAGGACTTAGCCATTTTTTGAGTTCTACACGACTTTGATTCTGACTTTCAAAAACTAAAAACGATGGCCATTACAAACTTTCAAACTTAAGGTTAAAACCTCATGTGATTTGCAGGCTCTCCACACAAGGAACATATAGAGTATTCGAGCAGGCAACAATTTTCATTTAGTCATTTTTACGATTTAACAAGGCAATAGTAAACATCATAACATAGCTCATCTTACAGCATCAAAAATCATAATTTAAGTACATAAATATTTTCTTAGATCTAAACATTCATACATGTTATCATGCAATTGTTTCCTTCATGAGCATTCATATAAATTCATTCACAGGTGGTTTCAGTACAAAAGAACACTTATTTGAAAAGGAAATAATTCAATCCCACTGATTGAGACATGACACCTTTCCTCCCAACCTTATTCCTTGTTGTAGAATCACTTCCTATAGCATGCCACTCCCATGCCAAGTCATGATACCACCAAGGAAATTGACTCAACAAGGTTCTGAAATTGCGACAATCCAGGAAAGTTACTCTCCTTCCTCCTTTAACACAACAGAAGTTTCCACCTCCCAYTGAGCTTCGGGTCTTTACAGGTTTATCAGGTGGTTTCTCAATAGTATTTCCTCTTCACAAGGGAGTCTCTTCTTTTCTCAATAGTCCCTCAAGKACCTCCCCTTCCCAGTGTCGGTTTTTYCCAGTAAGCAACAAGTTGCAGCCCACTATTGCTTTAGTCTGGGAATCTKAGTCTTCTCTATTCAGGGTGATCATCAACAACTCAGACAAGCTTCCTATTTTATTCTAGGAAGTTATTCTTTTCTTTCTCTGTCAACACATATACACTTTTGTGCTCTGCTACTTGTCTTTGATCCCCTTTTTTTTCCTATTTTGTCTTATGTTGCATTCTTCTATCTCTAGGTGCAATATTTGTCATGAGGGGTCTCTCCTCCTATCCAAAAATTACCTTCACGTGTGTTCTCCTCCTTCGGTCTTCTTCTCCATCCCCTCGGTATCTATGCAACGTCCTACAAAAGTAACTTGCAGTCTTCCCTTCATAATCTGAAGGGGAGGTTTTGTGGTACAGTCCCCCCATCAATTATTCAATTGGCCATTCTGTCTCTGTATGGTCCAACTACCATAGTCATTACTACTCAAAAACCTATATGACCTTATATTAATGGTTATGTGGTCTCCTCATCAGTCCAATGTACTAGTAGGTGAATTTATCATGTTGGTAAGCATATATTAGCTTGGTGTGCAAGCTTCATATTTTCTTCACTGATGCATCTCAAATCCACTTTACTCCCATCAGTCCCTTTGCCTCATCAATTTCCTCTAGTTTATCATGGACAATACTTATCAAGGTTGTTCCCTATTAGTCAATAGTTTGGTGTTTATATTGAATCAATACACAATTACATGCCTCATAATGTTAACATATGAAGTTTGTGCATAATTACAATGTTGGGAGAAAATAGGGTGTTATAGCATCCACTGGTATGCAAGATGAGATCTTCTCAATGTGTAAGTAGGTAGGATTTTCAATTGATGAGGGCCATACATGCACCACAAGGAACATCCAAGTCAAGCTAGCAAGGGATAGGTCGAGTATATTCTGGTCGAATAGATCTCTATCGAGTCAATCTCACTTGGTCAAGCGGACAACAAGTCGAGGGTTTTGAAACCAAGTTGGGTTGAGCCTTCTTCTTGGTTGACAGACTTAATCAATGAGCATAAAATGCTCATGTGATTCATATTTGTAGCTAGTATATTCAACATATGTCAATTTGAGGTCAATCAACAAGCAGAGAGAATGCAAGCACGAGAAATTTTCTTCGTCAGTTGGGTGCGACCTAGGGCATCGAGGTGGATCTAATTTAATAGTCATATTGGTGGGACCTCCAGTCGAGTCAACCAAGCTGCTAGCGCACAAGTTGAGATACCAAACAAGTAAACAATATTTTATTCCTTGGATCGACCACTATATAGGAAACCCACTTGAGCAAATTCCTATCAATGTCCAAAAAAACTTCAGTCGAGCAAAGTGAACCTTTAACCACCATGCGATGGAACTCAAGAAACCATAGCCATATCCAATAGAGAAATCACAATAGAACTTCGTTGATATCAATCTTTGCAAATGCTCGATAACCCATATTAATCCTTTGATAGTTATTTACTCGAAAAGAAAAAATTGAGAAATGGCTTCAAAATTGTCTCATTTACATCTGATTCTTATTTTTGATCCTGAGATCAAGAAACCAACAAA
Organism: Picea mariana; assembly: GCA_032191745.1. Taxonomy (NCBI): domain Eukaryota; kingdom Viridiplantae; phylum Streptophyta; class Pinopsida; order Pinales; family Pinaceae; genus Picea; species Picea mariana. Next base: position 14,162 of record JASDQU010098297.1, on the reverse strand, counting down.
TATGATATGTTGGGACAGGGAGTGAACACATAGCACAAAATATCCTAGAGGCAGTGGTGGTGTCGAAAGACATCATAGCACTGAAGCATAAGTCGCTCAAGGAGTGAGAGAAGATATCCTGAGATGATATGACACTATGAGATGATAAATAATCGATGATATACCGATTAGTAAGATCGTCTATATATAGTTTTAGTCATGGAACAAACTCAACAAACTTGGGTGAAAGCAGTTGCACCTGTCCATAAAACATGGATCCATAATCCATAAGTGGGCATGGTTAACCGAGGGCCTAGTCGGTTGTCGACCCAAAGACTTGGTCAACCTAATCAATCCAACAAGGTGAGGTTACAAAGGAACTACATGTTCCAACAAGTTGTGTTCGATAATTTTATGATTTCAAGGAACTGATTTCATGGTGTATTGACAGGCTTGATAAGGAATGGAGAATTATTCAGTTACAGGGAGAATCACCCATTTCTTTATATCCCTCAACTTTTAAAAGGGTGTTTACACTACCTAAACCAACGATGGTTTTCAAGAGCATCGAAGTTGAATATTTCTTGAAGACGAAGAAAGGAGGATTTAAACTTTTGTAGGACTACCTTGAAGACCTGGAAATTTTTCCTGAAAACCTCTCAAATATTCAGGTATGTTCATTAAAGACCATGTACCGAGAAACGAAATGGTTACTTTTCAAGATAATTGGATAATAATTGGCTTTCTCTGTATATACTATATTTTTCAATTCACGAAAATTCCATCTTTGATTGGGCAAGGATTATTTCAAGTGAGATAACATTTTAGTTGGGAAATTTATTAAATAATAAAAAGTTTTACATGTATTCATATTTGATTTTCGTTGTGACTTACGGTCACGTGTTCAAAGGCCTAACCTTGGCCAAAAAGGTTAACTCTAAATTCGACCATGTAAAAATGTGGTACCTTGCACTTTGGAAGCAAAAGGTTGTTTCTCAAAAAAGAGACCCATCCAAAGGAAAACCCCAAGATTTAATTCAAGAAGAGAGAAAGTTTTTGATTGATAATTCTGAATCTTTCTGATGACAGAGGAGAAAAAAATACTCCTAAGGGAAATCTTGAGAAACCACACAAACTCCCAATTTCTAGTAAGAGGAAGAGAGGTACAAATAAAGAGGTAGAAAATGAAGACATACATGGAAATGAAATTGACCCGGAAGACTTGGAGCTCAACATTAATGTTGAAGACATAGAAATTGCAGGTGAAGAACACAGACTGGAAGAAAGAAGAACAATTTCAAGAGAATTGGATACTCAAGAGACAATCATATTTGAAGAAGAGTCCCTTACCCTACATCGTGATACGTTCAACAAAAACTCAAGAAAGTTAGTCATTGAAAAGGTCAATTCAAAAAATAAGAAGATTCAAGAAAAATGGAATTCAAACTTTGAATTTCAAGGGGTTCCACCCTCCAAAGTCATGGAATTTCATGAAGCCACATGAGAATATTTGAACACTTCAATTGGAGATATATAAAATCAAAATGTGTTAAGAACCAAATATCAGTATAGCATAGAAAAACCTCAGAATAAGTATTCAATGCCTTGAAAAAGAGAGAAATTCAGATAATAAGCCTCTTGGAGGGAGCAACCTCCTTATGCCCACATAAATGTATAATTCCAAGATGATTCCAAATGAAAATGTCTCCATGGTATATATAGGAGACTAGGAGGTATAATTATAACTAATGAAATAAAGTAGACATAAATAAAATAACATTACTAATGTAATATGCCCCAATTAAGGAGTAATGAGCCAATATTAGGGCTTAACATGCCCCTCCCCTTGAGACAAGTGTTGTCCGCAACGCTTGAGTAACTCTGGATGCTTCTGTATAAAAGACTCATTTTCCCAGTGGAATCTTCAGCCGGTAGTTTCCTCCATTTAATGAGATACTTCGAAATGGATCTATTCCTCAGCTGGAGAACTCTTGTGTCAATGATGGCTTCAGGCTCCAATATGATTTTTCCTTCCTCGTCAAGTTCTGGAAATATAGTTTGAATTGGGATCTTGTCGCCTATAACCTTATTTAAGCATGAAACATGGAAAACTTGGTGTACTCGTGAAGATGCAGGCAACTCCAATTTGTATGCCATAGTACCAATATTCTGCAACACCTTATAAGGGCCATAGTACTTTGGTTATAATTTATTATCCTTTTTGGCTTGCTTGAGGGACATATGTTTGTATGGTTGTAGTCTTAAAAACACCCAATCCCCTACTGTTAGCGACATTTCTTGTAAGGGGGTTAGAATGCAAAAGAATGGGTTAAAAACCCACTTGTCCTAAGTTTTGGGTGATAATACACCCGTGGTAAGTAACGAGCGAGATCGAGAGGCAGCGATTTGCGCGCCTGGATCAACGGCGCATATAGAATTTCGGACCCCCCCTGCCTTTCTACCTTTAAGCGGGGGGGTCCGGAATCGGGGGCGCATCTCTTCAACGGTCCAGATAAGCGCGCCCGAATCAACGGCGATAAAGGCAATTCCGGACCCCCCTGCCTTTCTACCTTTAAGCGGAGGGGGGGGGTCCGGAATCGCGGACGCAACTTTTCGACGGCCGATATCTTAGCGCCCGGATCAATGGCGCTCGTGCGATCCCATCCTTCTCAGTTGCTCTGTGTTTAGCCAGCGTGGGTCCCTCTCCCGTCATGACATCCTCCAGAACCGCCTTTCCCTTTCTGTCGCGTGTGATCTGTCCTCCTCCACTCTTTCGTCCAGGTGGCCCCTTCCCCGTCTCATCATCCACTCCCCATCTGCCACGTGTCCTTTTCCCTCCATGTCATCCTCCCCCTAAAATGTGCCCATCACATCTACTCTCTTGCCTCCTTTGCTTATCGCCTTGTTCCATGTGTCTCCCCTATAACCTCTCTCGCCCCCTCATCGCTTCATACTCCATTCCCCACTGTTTTGGCCCCATCACTTCGTTCCCGTGCCCCACCTTCCGCGCTGGCCTCCACGCCTATTCTTTAGGCCAGTCAGTTATTCCAAGTGGCAACGCAGGAAGCCCTCCACGTCCCGAAGATACCGAGTTGGCCGGGCCATCCTCAATCCCGATGAAGCAGTTATTGAAGCGGTTGGTGGTGGTTAGACATCGCCTCCGCCATTATGGGAAATTTCGGCAATGAATTAAAGGCACGTCGATTCGTCGTTGGAACTGTCAAAAGCTAATATTGCGTCTGACATAAGTTGCATGATATTTTAGAGGTTGACTGTCAGAAGCCATGCAGATGCAAAGCCTTCAATGCAGTGTCTTGATTTCACTGCTATTGTTGTTCTGAGTATATGAAGGCGTTTTCGCCATTTTTGTATCTATCGATGGTAGAGCTAAGCTCCCGACTGTAAAGTTTCAGTGAACATTCTAGTTTCCTGGTCATGTATCTGTGTTTGAGACTTCTTGGTTTATGACAAACAGTTCTTCTTTTTCATCTATGTTTCATCTCACGCCATGGAGTTCATAGTCGAAGGATTCGCGTGGATTATTGCAATTTTGTTATGATAAAGGATTTGTTGTGACATTATTGTATTCTTTGGTTTCTGTTTTTGAATGTGAAAGGATCTTGCGTTCGAATTCTCTCTTCTCTAGTCTTTTATGAACCTGATGTTTATGATAGACCTTCGCACTCTTCTCATGCAATTCTTCCCCCTACTCACCCTTTATTGCAACTCACTGTTTGAAGTTTATCAAGACCTCACTCGTCCATGCATGCCTGGCCTAGTTTCTGAGTTGAGACGATATTGTTCTGAGTTTTCCTCCATTTGATCACCTCTTTAAAACAAATCGTGACATTAAACTGATGGGTGTCAGGCTCTGCTCCTACAAGCAATCCAAGAGTGACTTCTGATCGCCATCATTTCTGGCGCCGTTGCCGGGGACGAAGTTGAATATTTTCCCCGGGATTGAACGACAAAGATCAACTGATTCTGAAGGTGCATCAGATATCAGAACTTGAATATTTCTACTGTGCACCTGGCAACTCCATTGTGACGAATCCACTGGGAAGAACCTGCTCTATCAACTATGGCTTCGCGAGGCAGACATACGAGGTCTAATCCACACTTGCCTTTAGCTACACCAGAAGCTGACTCGGAAGAAGCGCACAGAAAGGGAAAGAGATCTGCGAAAGAAGTTTCCATCGCCGAAATAGGTAATATGCCATCCCCTTCTGTGAGAACTCCATTTTCTTGTGCTCAGCTTCCTAGTCGTCCTTCCTCTGAGGTTCCCCATTTTCTGAACTTTGGGAGTGTTCTTGCTGAGTTTTCTCCTCCTGGTCTGGTATCAGAAAGAGAGATCCTTGTCACTCCCCCCTCCCTGGAAGTTGTGCCTCAACACAGACCCCAAGCCTCTAAAGGTTTCACCACCCCTCCTTTTATTGCTACTACTGTACAGGAAGAAGCAGCCGCACATTTTGGTCCCTTAGCCTTCTCTCTGTTTTCCCCGTCGTCTCCTTCGAGAACCTCTTTTTCGACATCTCCAGTCCATGCTCCTTCTCCTCCGAGTTCTCCTCTACCTAATATCCCTATGGCCGGTGCTAATCCCCCTCTGAATAGAATGGATGCCATAGTCGCGGCTAGATATGCTCCCTTAATCCTACCCCATCCTATGAATCCTCTCCCTGCTGGAGATTATTTGAAATACATGCCTTAATTTGCGGGAGAAGGAGACATAACTGCAGAAGAGAACTTGGCTGCTTTTTACAGTTATGCAGACAACCTGAATATTGAAAATGAAGATGTTTGGATGAGAGTCTTTGTCTAGAGCCTGGATGGAGAGGTGAGGAAATGGTTCAGAGGATTGGCCATTGGATCTATTGCTGGCATTGAAGCCCTGGATAATGTTTTCCTGAGGCAGTGTGGAGATAGGAAAGATTACATATATTACATGACAGAGTTTGGGTCTCTGAAGAAAATGGAAGGAGAGTCTGTCTCTGACTTCTCCAAAAGATTCAATAAGATGTATAACAAGATTCCTGCAAAGGTAAAGCCCTCTGAAGCCTCTGCTCAGATTTTCTATGCTGGTGCATTTGACCCCGATTTCTGTCTTTTATTGAGAGAAAGAAGAGCCACCTCCTTAGCTCAAATGCAAGATGCAGCTATAGAAGTGGAATCCAACATATTAGCAGCTGATAGACTGAGGAACAAGGCTGATGCGGACAGAAGAAAGGGAAAATCGGAAGCCTCAACTTCCGGCCCATCACTGCCCCACCCTCAAGTAAATGAGCTGACCCAGGTGATGAACTTTCTGAAAGAAGAGATGGAGAGATTGAAAGTGGAAAGGAAACAAATGAACAAGGGCCCTCAGAGCACCGATAACAGGGCAGGTTTCAGAAGGCTAAATAATTTCGCTCCTCCAACTATGCACAGAGAGAAGGAAAGAGACAGAGACGACCAAAGAATTCAGGCTCCCTTCCTGAACAATTTTGTGGCCGATGAAGAAGAAGGGGAAACAGACGAGCCTGAGCCTAAAATCCACTGTTTAGAAGTCACTCCCCCTTTCCCTCATCTGACCCAATCAGCATATGAAGAGTCTCTCATGGATAGTCAGCTAAATGAATTGAGCAAAGGAGACAAGGCTAGCGACGGTCGAGGCAGGTACAACCTGAGGTCTGACAAAAGGGAAGCAACACCTAATGTTCCTGAGCCATCCAATAGAGCATAGAAGCCTGCTAATGAGGTAGCAGATAGTCACAAAGGTAAGAGGGCCCAACCCCTCTCTCCCATTGTCCAAAATCATGTTCCTGAAGTTAGAGAAACTCCAAGGATTACATCTTCTTTCAATTTCGAACATGAGATTCAAAAGATCAGAATCCCTGTGCCCCTCACTAAGCTAATCAAACATGGTGAATTCAAAAAGCGCTTCTCTGACCTTTTGAAATCTGAAGCCTCATACCCGCTCACAGACTCCATAAACCTTCAAGATGAAAAGCCTGCAGTTGTCCTAGGTCCCATGGTAGAAGATAGAGATGACTCATCCCCTCCCTTCTACACATCCCTGAACATACATGATAAAGTGTTGCATAATTGCCTTATGGATTCAGGGGCCTCCCACAACCTCATGCCCAATGATGTCATGGAATAATTAGGACTGGAAGTCACCCAATATTATCATGACCTCTATTCTTTCGATTCCAGGAGGGTGCAATGTTTGGGGGTCATCAAGGACCTAGTAGTCTCTTTGTTTCAGCTACCCATGAAGAGTATGGTCATGGATATTGTGGTAGCTGATGTTCCCCCTAAGTTTGGCATGTTGTTGTCAAGGTCTTGGATTAAGAGACTTGGGGGGACGTTACAGACGGATCTCACATATGCCACCATTCTAGTCTTTGGTGGGAAAAATAGGAGATTAGACAGAGAAGCCCAGCTAGCCTACATTGTCAGTGATGAAGCAAACCCCACTAATCACCCCATTTTTGCGCTTGACACTGACTTAGGATCTAGCTTGTTGCAGGTCACTGAGACTTCTGAGGCCCCTTTACATATCAGAAAGMAKCCCATTCTTAATCAGGAGATGCTCCCTCCAACCACCTMTGTTTGGAAGATGTTCTTTGATGGAGCTTCCTCCAGTATAGGTGCAGGTGCCAGAGTGGTATTCATATCCCCTTCTCAAGAGAACATATCTCTGTCATACAAGCTGGAATTTGAAGTCACCAACAACGTGGTAGAGTATGAAGCTCTGGTTCTGGGATTATGAGCTGCAAAAGAAATGGAAATTAAGGAGATGGCTGTGTTTGGAGATGTGGAACTGATTGTCCAGCAGGTCAAAAATGTTTATCAAGCTAAGCATCCTCGTCTCAGGAATTACAGGAACGAGTTATGGGACCTTGTGAATAATTTCTTCCTGGCTTTTATCATCTCTTTCATTCCAAGGGAAGAAAATGCCCCAGACGACTTTTTATCTTTCACAGCTAGTCTGCTCAAAGTTCCTGCGCTGCCCACTGTCGGGTCCGATGTTGAAATAAAATACAGACCCTCTGTACCGGACAATGTCAAGCATTGGAAGGTATTTGAAGATGATTTAGAGATCGAAAAGTTCCTTCAATCCGTTGATGACTTTTCGGCATTACACATAGATGAGGACCCTGACACAGAAGATGACCATCACCCTGAGGAGTTTTTGAATAAAATTGCTGACCACCAAATTATATAGCTACCAAGCAACCACATACCAAGAGGACTTATCCCATTAGAAAGGTTGTTTTATGGGAATGATGTGGCAGTAAAGGGTAAAGTTTCCGGTGATGGTGATGACACAGCTGAATGCAACATAGGCACACCTAAGGAGCCTAAATTAGTCAAGTTGTCAAGGATTCTGACTGAGGAGCAGAGAGCTGAATATACTGAGTTGCTGAGGGAGTTTTTTGATGTGTTTGCATGGACATACGAAGACCTCAAGATGTATGACACATCAGTCATTGAGCACAAGATTCCGCTGAAAGCAGAGGCTAAGCCATTCAAGAAGAAGCTGAGACAGATAAATCCCATGCTGCTACCTGTCATGGAGAAGGAAGTGAAGAAGCTGCTAGATGCCCAAATCATTGTCCCCTTGAGATACTCCGACTGGGTGGCCAATTTGGTCCCAGTAAGGAAGAAGAATGGAGAAATCAGACTCTACGTCGATTTCAGGAACCTGAACAGAATTTCAAGGAAGGACAATTATCCCCTTCCTAACATGGAACATATATTGCAGAAGGTCACTGACGCATCTAGAATATCTATGATTGATGGCTTTTCTGGTTACAATCATATATCAGTCATGCCTGAGGACAGGGAAAAGACAGCCTTCACCACTCCATGGGGCACATTCATGTATGCTAAAATGCCTTTCAGATTGATGAATGCAGGAGCAACTTTTCAGCGAGCCATGGATATAGCCTTCATCATGGAGAAAGATAAGTTTGTGTTGATTTACCTAGATGACATAACAGTCTTTTCCAGGATTGATAAAGAGCATCGCTACCACTTGAAGGAGGTTTTTCAGAAGTGTCGGAGGTTTGGCCTTTCCCTGAATCCCAAGAAATCATTATTTGCTAT
>JASDQU010098296.1:13007-34453 GCA_032191745.1 Picea mariana | reverse complement strand
ATAATTAGTGTCACATTTATTCTCTTTCAAGGAAACCACTGCATGTACATGTCTTGAAAAAATGCAATGCATGGTAATATACAAGTGTGTAGGAGTTTGATAACATAGAGAGTATAACTAAATAGATAAATCACAAACTGTCATAGATTGTTACCATAATATTTTCAAGTTTTTCCGTCTGTGACATGATTGGTTGTATAAGGTCTAAGACATGATCATAATCTGGTGAAATAGTTGATTGGCCCTCTTCTAAATGGTTTCATTCAACAATTACATGCAAGTTTGTTGCAATTGATACATGATCCCATGCATCAATTTAGTCTTTTGATTTTCAATCATACAATTCACCACTAGTACATGGTCCACAAAAGAAATAAAGTTTTCATGTCTATATTTCAAATATAATGTTGTCTGAGATTTGAACTAAATGGAACCCACAAGTTCCATGTACTATGTTGAAATGATATGCATGTGGCCAATCTACATCAACCACCTCCCAAAAATTTCTTTTCACATGTCATTTCCTTATTCCTCTTTCCTTCTTGTTCCCTTTACCATTACTTTAGAACACCATTGGATTATATATTTTACATCTCAAATAGAGGAATTTGTCGTAAATTTCATCTCTTCCTTATGTAGTGAAGTTTTGGTTCACACACTAGCTTCGTTGTGCTCACCTTTCCCATGCCCAGCCTCAAAATAGTTCCAAATATGTGATATATTATTCTTTTGTGCAACAAACTCAACCATTCAAATACAAGAGTATTTTTGAAATATCTCACACAATGATCTGACCAAATCCAATGTTGATCCATCTATATCTCTCTCTCCTTCAAGTTATTGTAAAACATCTAAAGAAATGCAAAACATATTGTAGGTCATGGAACCTGTCATCACTTATGTAGAAGTTAGACACCAATATTATCCTCTCATCTTTGTTGCTATTGAGCCCATGACTATATGTGATATCTACCATTATGATGACTTGATATGACTGATCATATTGGTTCTAGATCTCATTGTGTGGTTGGAGGGTATATTTCTCAGCAAAATCCACAATTGATAGTATGATATCAAGGGGAAAGTGCCCTCAATATATTCTAAATTGTTCATCCTGCCATCATGCCACATGGACATGCTGAACATATTGTTGGTTTTTTTTCAAAATCTCCTTGATGAAGTCACATACTCATACCTGGTGACACAAATATCAAGGCATAAGTACAATGTTTCATTTTAACATTATATGTAGAATTTTTAAGAACAAATTGAAATAATATATTCCCTTTTAGTACACAACATTGAACTCGGATACCACCAATGCCATATTTTTTCTTTCTTTTCCACTATCTAATTCATACGTAACATATTTCAATCTCTACATTTCAACTACCATCCTCCCAAATTCATGCTCATCACTTTCATGAATGCATTAGATCAATAATTGCAATCCACCACACCTAGGGCATGTCCCATATAATGGAAAGATTTTGCATAATATGTTTGTCCATCGGGCCTTGGACACGTGATTATATGATTAAAGTCTCTTGATGAAATTGGAAACAATATGGATGAACATTCATGCACATGGTTAGTATGCAAATCACAACAATTATGTTTATATGTGTCATAGTAATAACCAAATTCTATGTGGTATTTTCATCAACATGTGTTACAGTATGTGCATATTCTAACATACTAAGGTTTGCATGATATTTGGCCCAGGTTTAGTGCCTTGTGCTCATTCTTGAATCTCTCATAGATTTCTGTATTTTTTGTATTAGGAAATTATTTAGTGTGGATTTCATAGTCCCTAAAATCCCTTCTCAATTGTAGCACATCCTTTCAGTTGGATGAAGTTCTAGTGTTTTCATGCCAAAGTTTTTGGACTAGTCTCATAACAACTTCAATTAACTTGATGGTGGGACAAGGAAACCTACCAACGAAGGCCCAAAAATCAGTTTGACTCGGGTTGCCAAAGATTTATCTTCTAAAATAATAACTTTGAAGGGTTTTGACACTTACTTAAAAAAAATTAGATTTGTTTATGAGCAATCAATGTTGTCTTGTGATCTTGTTTACAATCAATTCTCACAATACACAATGGACCACAATATGGTATTTTGAACGAGTATTCATTCCAATTGTTTTAAAAGTAGCCTAAAGATTTATAACAACATTATTAACGATATTTGAACTTTTAGTTGTCCTTATGCCTAAAATTTTCTTAACAATAACTAAAGCATGTGATTTTAACATGGCAAAAAATAATTGACAAATATTCTTTAATGATTTGTTGCATTGCTATTCAATAGTTTGTTTAGGTAACTTATCTTCAAGGTTTGATAGGGAAATTTAATCCACATGAACATGTTTAGGAGCTATTCATTTCTTTCTAGATAGATGAGGTAAGGCAGGTGGACCCAAAGTATGAAACCCATTACCATGACATTGTTTAAATTCTCCAAGAGATCGTAGCACTTGAGTGCACTAGACATGTTGGTGGTTAGTATGAGGAACATCTAATTGTTCAAAATCAACATGCACCACATGAGCCTCTTTACTGGAAGGTTGTTAGAAATTTGAATGTCTAATTTCCCCCTTTGTATACTCAATATCTACCAAAATTTGCATTTCTTTGTCAACTTGATCATTGTTTGTTGATGGAACATTGGTTGAAGGTTGAATTGATGTTGGAATTGGAGTGGACTCCATTGGATGCATGCACTTAACCTATTGTGATGAAGTAGAGATCACCATAGCATCCTTTGTGTAAGGAATTTAGGCAGTGAATAATCGATGCCTATGTTTTTCCATAACCAACTTTGCCTTTTCTCTTAGTTCATTGCATTTTTTAGGGGGTTTCTCCTTCCTATAAATTTTTTTATTATTGATTACATATGTTGCCAACCTTCACAATGATCAATGATGACAAGAACTTGACAAATTTTTTCTTCCTAATCAAATTAAACAACAAAAAAATGAAACAACAATCTCTCTTAGGAAATCTCTGTGCTTGTGCATAGTTGAACCTTTTTTTCCAGAGACAATGGGGTTTTTCTTTGTGCCATTTTTGTTTTTATTCAAACAAAAATTGCAAGCATGATTAATGTTCATGTGTTGTTGTTATAATTATATACAAATTGACCCAAACAATCAACAAAAAATTAAGAAAGAAACTAAGGGTTTTGCAAACCATGAATGGATCTTAAGGCCTAACCAAGAATAGGTCTTGAGCCCTAAACAAGAATGCGTCTCAATCCATAATCAGGAATGGTTCTTAGGGCCATGGTTAGGGTTATTTAGTGTTTGAGTGGGATACATGCACAATGAGTAGGTTTTGTGTAGTGGAAATGGGTCTTGAGGTATAAACATGGTCACAATGGGACAAAATGGGATCAAACAATGAAGCTTCTCGAGCTCAAGTGCCATGAAAAACACCTAAAACCCATGAATATTCTTAGGCTATATAGTGCCATGATCCCTTGTTAGGGATATTTGATCTAGGAGTTGGATATGGGCACCATTATGATGTTTTTTTCACCACAAATGGGTCTAAAGGTCCTTGACATGGTTTGATCCGGATTTATGAGCGTAACAAAAGGAATAGTAGACTGAATACAATAACACGGAGATACAGAGAACAACAAAAGATATCTAGTGAAAAATAACTTCTATTGAATAAATAAAATAGGTTGAAACTAAAAAACTATAGAACTGAAAACAACTTACTCGAATGGTGGTAGCTATCTCTAAGAAGAGATGTGGCTACTACGCACATCTCTCTGAGAAAAATGATTACAATGAGGCTACATAGGCATTTTTAACATTACTCATGAATGCCAAAACCCTAGACATAAAAAAACCTAACCCTAGGAGATGAAATGACAAAAGTTATGTGGGTCCCAATGGCTAAGTTGGTACCTCAACTTCTTGGGGTCGTAAATTTTGCATACAACCTCCGTTTTAGGCGTGTGATAGCCCGTTGGAAAGGTATTTTCTAGAAATACACAATATGCCATCAAAATAAAAATCCATCTACAATTTGACTATGGAAAGTCAGAAAAACATTGTTTAGGGCCCCAAAACGGCCCTGGAAGAACATAAAGATGTACTGACATGAAAAATTCCAAAATAAGCCAGTTGGATTAGGTGGGTAGACAAAATATCCACCAAGAATCTATGTAGGGCTTCAGAGAACCCTGCAAGTGTAGAACCCACACTTACAAATAATTACAGAATAATGTGTTGAACTAACAACTATCAAGAGGATCCAGTTGGAATAGGTGGGTGGCCACCAATATCCACCTGGATCAGTCCTCCCCCATTGGGAAGCAATGGTCTCCATTGGGTTGAGTGCCCCCATCAGGGGATGGAACTTGGGCTGAATTTGGCCTAGAGTGAGCCACTTTCCTTGGTGTAGGAGTTTCCTTTCCTTGACAACCTGATAAAGCTGGATCCTTTGCTAGTGAGTGCCCTTGACCTGTGTGTCCATTATCTGACCAGTGGATGCCTGTTGCATGTAGTTAGGGTTGAGCTCTGTTGGTGTCAATTGTTCTATGATATTTGAGGTGTCCAATTATCAATAAGGGTGGAAAATATGGCCAAAGGAGGTCCACATTGAACACTGGGTGCAATCCAAGCAAGGGTGGAGTGTTGAGCTCAAAATAATTTCTACCCTCAGCATTGGTGATAGTGTAAGGCCCATAGGGAAGTGGGAAGAGATTCTGATGAGGCCCTGCAAGGCACTCTTTTTGCAAATGTAACCAGACCTTGTCTCCCACCTGAAACTAGTGTGGTAACCGATTTTGATCATGGAGCTGCTTGTACTTAGCATTGGCTTTCTGCAAAATATCATGGACCAGTTCGTGGATGTGATGAATCCTCTCAATGAATATTGTGGCTTTGTCCACCTCAGACTGAACATGGGAAGATTCTGCCTGTGTGGATGCAAGAGGTAGTGCAACATCAATGGGACCCAAGGTTTGGAATACCAACCCCACCTGAAATGAGCTATGACCGGTGGAGCTATAGAGAGCCCTGTTGTAGTTGTGATGAACATAGGGAAGACTCTCATCCCATGTACGTGGATTCTTAGAGTCGTACATGCACAGGATGTGCACAACCATTTGATTGATGACCTATGTCTGGACATTGATTTGGGGGTGGAAAGCAGTGGATTTAGTGAGCTTGGTGTCCAATAGTGACCAGATACTCGACCAAAATTGATGAGGAACATGTTGTCCCGATATGAGGTGATGGTCTGTGGTATCCCAAAATGGATCCACACCTGTTCGAAGAAGAGCTTGGCAGTATTTTCCACTGCGATGCTCTTCTTTCAGGCTGTGATAATGGCCATCTTTGAAAACTGATCAACCACCACAAATACACAATCATTTCCAGTCTTGGTGGATGAAAGGTCAGACATGTAATCCATTGAGATGGATTCCCAAGGCGTCTCTGGAGTAGGAAGAGAGGTGTATAAGCCTTGATTCTTTATGACTGGCTTGGAAATGGCATAGGTAGTACAAGATATGATATACTTGCTGACGTCTTGTCGAAGCTTTGGCCAATAAAAATGTCCGTAGAACGACCAAAATTTTCTCCACACCAAAATGTCCTGCCATACAATTATAGTAAGCCTCCCAAATAAGCTTTACATGCTCGCTTGTGGGAATAGAGAGGTGGCCCAGATGGCATAACAATCCATCCCAAATGTGAAAAATTGGTGACATTCACTCCTATACCCAAGAGATGATAGGTGTTGGCAAAGTCAGGGTCACACTAATAAATTTGGGACCACTCAGATGCCTCATGCCCATAGGAATGAAGCACTGTGGTGAGTGCAATAATGGGATGGCGACTGAGGCAGTCAATGACATGATTTGTTCTCCTTGTTTTATACTTAATGTTGAGATCGAACTGTTGTAGGTATGTGGGCCACTTTTGATGGCGGTCGTTCTACAACTTCCCCTGTGTTTGTATGAACTGTTGAGGCTTGTGATCAGTGTGGATGATTGTCTCCTTTCCTAGAATGTAATGTTTACATTGAATTCATGATTGCACAATGGAATACATTTATTTGTCATAGGTGGGGTATTTCTGGACAGTATCAGAGAGTGTCTCACTATGTTATGTTATTGGATGACCATGCTGAGTGAGAACTGTGCCTACAACATAGTCAAAGGCATCAGTCTCAATCTCGAACAATTGTTGCAGATCAGGTAAGAAGAGTACTAGAGATGAGCATAAGCGATGCTTCAGATCGTCAAATGATTATTGTTGTGCTTGACCCCATGCGAACTTTACCTTGCCACCACCCTTGGTTACTTGGCTGAGGGCCCATGCAATATGGGAGAATCCAAATACGAACCTTTGGTAGAAGTTGGCAAGTCCCAAGAAGCTCTGAAGCTCGGTTAGTGTTGTTGGGGTTGGCCAGTCACGAATGACTTGGATCTTAGCTGGGCCGACATGTACCCCTTGCTCATAAACAATGTAGCCCAAGTATTGGACCTTGTTCATGCCAAAGGAGCATTTTTCCAAGTTGGCATATAGCTTTTGCTGCCACAGAGTGCCCAAAACCTGTTGAATATGCTGCATGTGCTCCTCCTAAGTTTTGTTGAAGATGAGGATGTCATCCAGATATAACACCACAAAAGAGTTGGTGAAGGGTCTCAATACATCATCCATCAATCTCATGAAAGTTGTTGGTGCATTTATTAAGCCAAAGGGCATGACCAACCATTCGAAGAGACATTCTTTAGATTTGAAAGTTCTCTTCCATACATTAGTTGGTTCGATGGGAACCTGGTGATGGCTAGACTTTAGGTCAATCTTGCTGAAGAACTTTTCTCCCTTGAGTTGGTCAAGAAAGTCATCAATTCGGGGAATTGGGTATCAGTTCCGCACTGTGATTTTGTTTAATTCTCTATAATCAATGCAGATCCGCCAGGTCCCATATTTCTTCTGCACCAGCACAATCGGGCTTCCGCAAGGGGAGGAGACGGGTCAAATTTTCCCCTTTTGAATCAACTCTTGGATTTGGCACTTGATTTCGTCATTTTCCATCAGTGAGCGATGATAAACTGGTCCATTAGGAAATGATGCACCGAGGGTTATATCAACTGGATGCTTGACTTGGTAGTGTGTCATTACCCCAGTGGGTGAGGAGAATATGTATTTGTACTCTTCCACTATCTCGTCCACTTGCTTCTGCTGCAAAGAGAGGCTCTGTGTAGAGGTCACAGATATGGCAACAACATTCTTCTTACTACGAGTACGGATCACAAAGAAGACGAACTTCTCGGTATGTGAAATGACCTTACTACATTGCTTAGAAGAGATTAAAGAAATAGCGGTAGGTGGCGCTACCTCTGGTATCCTGTACAATTGTCTACCAAAAGTAATAATAACACTGCGGGGTCTAGACTCATACACAACATGTGGCTTCCACAAATATGGCTGGCCTAAAAGAACATCACAAACTTCAAGGCGAGTAATATCAAACAATACCTTGTATTTGGAGGGCTTGATGATGTAGTGTAGATGACACTGTTGGCTGATGCAGAGATCTCATCCTTGGTAAAGCGAGCTGACAGTGTAAGGCTGCAGGTGCAGTGTTATCAACAGGTCCAACTGCTTGATGACCTCTGCTGAAATCTGGTTCTTCTGAATACCGCTATCGACAATGAAATGCAACAGAGTCCCCTTTACCTACATCTGTGAGTGAAAGAGGCGTTCCCCTTCCTCCATTTCTTCTAGTTCGCTTGGTTGGACTTTGGTGGTAGAGAAAATGGCACTGGGTTCAACATCGATGATCCACTTCCCACTTTCTGGATTTGATTCAGAGTCAGAATTTGCCTATGACTTGGAAGCTTTTAGCTCAACCACCAATGACTGCTTCAAGCGACATTCTTCGGTGGTTTGCCAAGGGATTTTATGGTATTCACACCATTTTCCCCTATTCTTCTTTGACTTCTCATTACCATTCTTGGGTCGTGGCTTGGACTGGTTATCCTGAGAGTGACCATATTTTCTCTGTCCTTTGTTTTGTGGGTTGGGGCTACCTTTTCCCTGCTTCGATAGTGAGGAGTTTGTAGATCCAAACTCTCTCCTCTTCTGCTTAAATTTATGCTCGATCTTGACAGCATATCTATAATCCGCACCTAATGATACAATTTCCAGAAACTCCATTTATGTTTGAATGTATCTATGTAGATAATTGTGGCATTTGAGCACTAGATGTCGTTTAGAGTCTTTGATACGAAATTTGGTGTGTAGAGTATGGAAAATATTGGTGAAATTTGGTAGTGTTTGGTTCCTTTCCTGACGCAACATGGTCCATCTTTTGTATTGGTCCTCGTAGCTTCCAAAGGGGTAGTACTATTCTTTAATGAAATCCCTGAAGAAATCCCATGTGGGGGTGACCACAAATATTTCAGATTCCTCTATGGCCCTTTGCTCAAAGTAAGTATCCCACTAGTCCTTAACATGTGGGACGATCTTCAGGAGTGAAAAAGTAATATTTTCCCTGTAAAAAAAATTGTGGATTGAAAAATACCCTTTGAGTAGATTCAACCATTTATCTAGAACATCTGCATCTATCAGTCCTTCAAATAGTGTAATATCAAAATTTACTTGTACCTTGAAGGGGGTTGCATCACTGCTTGATGAATATGTGTCTCTTGTGGGTAGCCGCCAAAGGATCTGTGCAAATTTGTCCATCATTTCGTTCCTTTGTCGCGCAAGGGATTCCTTGAGAAACATTTTAAAAGGATTTCCCACTCCATCATATTTCTTCTCATCCCCCATGGGTTTTTTTCGGTCTTCGGCGAGGCTGATCTTGCAAAGGATTGACTAGTTCGAGTCCCAACTTCTTGTACCCAGATCTTTTCAGGGATATGAATGAAGAAAAATAAATGAAGAGAAAACCGCTTTGATACCATTGATTCAGATTTATGAGAGGAATGAAAGGAATGATAGACTGAATACAATAACATAGATATACAAAGAACAACAAAATATATCCAGTGAACAATAACTTCTATTGAATAAATAAAATAGGCTGAAACTGTAAAACTGTAGAACTGAAAACAAATTGCTTGAATGGTGGTAGCTATCTCTGAGAAGAGATGTGGCTGCTACGTGCATCTGTCTGAGAAGAATGATTAAAATGAGGCTATAGAGGCATTTTTAACATTACTTATGAATTCCAAAACCCTAGACATCCAAAAACCTAACCCTAGGAGATGAAACACAAAAAGTTATGTAGGCCCCGATGGGTAAGTTGGTACCTCAACTTCCCGGGGTCGTAACTTTTGCATACGACCTCCATTTTAGGTGCGTGATAGCTCGTTGGAAAGGTCTTTTCGATAAATACACATTATTCCATCAAACTCAGACTCCATCTACAGTTTGAATGCAGAAAGCGAAAAAAACACTATTTAGGGCCCCAAAACGACCCTGGAAGTATAGAAAGATGTACTGACATGAAAAATTCCAAAATAAGCCAGTTGGATTAGGTGGGAAACCACCAATCGACACCTAAAATTTTTGTAGGGATTCAGAAAACCCAGAAAGTGTAGAACCCACAATTACAAAGAATTACAGAAGAATGTGATGACATAACAACTATCAAGAGGAGCTAGTTGGAATAGGTGGGTGGCCACCAATATCCACCTGGATCATGGTTGTGGTAGGGAAATAATAATGATTAGGGGAGGGAACAAACACAAGTCCTAAACACTATTTCTCAATATCAAGAACCATGAAATTGTCCTCAAACCACGATATGAGACCCCTGTAGGGTATCTTTGGCCTACTAGAGGGATATTCATTCCATGAATAAGTCTAGAGAATTGGGAATGGTTATTGATATCTAACCAACATCAAGGGAGGAAAACAAGGCCCTTATGGCCTGAGCAAATATTCTCAAAATCAAGTGCCATGAAAAATAACATGGAACCATGCCTCTCTAGTGGGTCTTTAACATTCATATTATATATGGATTCCATTAGAAGGTTATGCACACCATGAATGGGTCATGGGGCCTTAACCATCATTAAAGAATGAAACCAAGCGTGTTATGATATTGTTAAAGTTTATTTAGCTCAAGAGCCTTGAACAAGTCCTTAAGCCAAGACATATAAATTTTATAAGGGGTATTTAGACTATAAGTAAGATACATGTGCCATGAGTAGGTTTTTTGTACTGGAAATGGGTGTCGAGGAATAAACATGGTTAGGGGGGAAACAAAGGACTTAAGCCCTAATTGAACCTTCTCAAAATCAAGCACCATGAATAACACCTAGAAACCACAACAAACGTATTCTATAGGGAGTCTTTAGCATCCAAGTTGAATATGGGTTCCATTATGAGGTCTTGAGCATCATGGATGGGTTTTGAGTCCTTGACCATAGTCAAGGGATGTAAATAAGATCCCCAAAACCTAAAACTTATTCTTAGTCTCAAGTGCCATGGACAAGTCTGTTGGGTAAATTATATGCAATAATTTCCATACATTAAATTATCGACCCAGAGTTCGTAGACTTAGAGGTGAAAACACAGGAAATGAAAGAATGAATCTCTATTCTATCCTACGCTAACAACTAATGCTGAAAAACCATGACTCAACCTACATCAACTCATCAAAGCATGAAAACAACCAAGCAAAAAATAAATACAAACGACTGCACTCAATCCACGCAAATGTTATTAAGCATGAACAAAATACCATAGATCCACATGTGATCATGTCCAGATCATAGTCTATGCATGCACATGACAAGGATCTGACCCATCTTTACTAACAATTGATGTTTATAAAAATAAATTCAATTACTAACTAATATTCACAATGAAAAAAAACAATAAGCTATCTAATAGCAAGATGGAAATTACTCAGAAATGTGTTTGAATTAGTCAACTTGATGAGGCTAATCAAACCCTCATATAGGAGTGTTACTGACCTAAAATAGAACTGACCAGTCTTAAGGGAAAAATCCATAACTATGAACTATTCTAAATCTCACACACTCACCTTCACATCAAACATGACAGACATGTATGGTGCTACTGCATTCTTACATCCAGATAAGGTGTCTAAATGCAAGGGGATGACTTTGTATAGGTCTTGTCACTAATATTGACACATATAATGGTGTGCAGAGATGTATCTGACTGAAGGAAAATTATTTCTAATAATAAACAAAACCTCAACTATCGATAAAGGAAATGCGAGCATACAAACAACACACAACCAAAGTCTAAGATCTTGTCCCTTGAGAAGGAACCATAACCTTCATCAGAATGCCTCCGGAGACCACACAATCACTTAATAGAATGGAAAACCAAAACCAACAAGAAAACCCTATTATTATCTTTGAGAATCGTGCTCTTAGTGCCACGAAACTGAAGATGAGATTACTAGACAGAAAGTTACATAATTCGATGATTAATCCATGTGTACTAATGAACATACCTTAAATATAGATCAGATCTTAAGGTGTTTAAAGATATGTTTCTTGATAAACTATAACCTAATTCAGCCTTGTCACAAAACCATGTTCTATTTACTTATTCACAAAAGATATTCAAGTCATGAGTTATCATATTCAACTTTACATTCAAGTGCTGATATATGTATTATGATTATGTCAATTAGCCATACCTTT
The DNA here is from genome assembly GCA_032191745.1 of Picea mariana. Taxonomy (NCBI): domain Eukaryota; kingdom Viridiplantae; phylum Streptophyta; class Pinopsida; order Pinales; family Pinaceae; genus Picea; species Picea mariana. The sequence continues at coordinate 22,781 of JASDQU010098296.1, read as the reverse complement.
CCATATTGATAATAGATGATATTTCGAATGATATCTTTTATAAATACACCTTGAGAGAAAGGAAACTGAGTTTAGATCTTGTAAATGCACGAAAACAAGTAACAATGAATAGTTATTAAATGATTAATTCTAGGGAAAAATCGTCCTAGGAACAAAAAGAAGGATTCTCATGAAACCAATCATCAATAACTCTTCCTTAAAATCAACAGTATATTTAGAATGTCAAGATATCTCAAATGGTTATTAGTTGAAGGCACATTTCTATATAATATCTCTGAACTACATTGCTGTGAAAGTAAGCTTAAATCTGCAAATAAGATTAAACATACATAGATTGATTAACACTAGTTTACTATTGCAAGATAAATGAAACAAATATAAACTAGGTACTATACATTTAACTCAACAAACCAATAGAGGTGGGCCCTTATCTATCCATGTCGTGAGCAAGAAAAACCCAGATACTCACAAATAAATAGATACCATGAACCAGATCTAGATTTGTATTAAAAGAGAATAAATCTGGAACTTACAATGTCTTCATTATAGAATATGCGTTCAGAAATGTATCTCAAAAAGTACAAAACCTTGTCTCAAGATTACAACAACATAAGATATCCCCTTCCTATGATCCAAGACTAAGTATTTATACATGAAATCAATTGGGGATTGGATGAAATCGAATCCCAAACTCAAAAAATGATTTTGACAATTTTAGAGCAAATCACAAAAATTTGGGTTTGACTGTAATTTGGGTAGATGGTGTTAATGATCCGAACATCACTCTTAAACCATTTTTTATTTTGAAAATCTGTCTGAATTGTACTAAATTTTCCATATTCTAAACAAAACCCATATTCTAGACAAAACACATATTCTAGAATTTTTAGATTCGATCTCCTTGACACGCAAATCAAGGTGGAAGTTGGTAGTTTGGATTTTTCTGCTAAATTGAGATGTAGCATTAATTTCATGCTATAGGTCCACACGTGCAACCTGGGCACATTTTGACTCACTTTTCAACATGTCGACGCTGCTACAAAAAAACCCATGTTCTTGATGTCCTTCTAGAAGCGCGCCAATATGCCAAACAATAAATCCAGGTATCGAAACAACTATACTGGTGTGAGAATATATGCAATGGTATAAGGTGAGTCTGACAATCATCATCATCAAATATTTAGCCTTAAAAGCCCTTGTTAATTGATTAAGAACTTAAGGAAAATAAAAAAATGAACAACTTTTACCTCATAACACTTGTCAAAGATCTTAGGCTTGAAATGGTGAAAATGGGTGGCAATAGGTTAGGTTTAAATGCAAAAACAAGGTATTAGTGGAAAAAATAGATGTCTGGTGAGTGACAAAATAGGGGTTCGACAAATTCCTTGAACCACCACATATGACCTTTGTAGGGTATTATTTACCTCGAAGTGGGGTATGGGCACCATGACCACGTTAGTTGTGAACCAAGAATGGGTCTTGAATTATAACCAAGGTTAGGGGAGGAAAACAAAGGCCTTGTTCCTTAATGAAGATTCTTGAGCTCAAGCTCTAGGAACAAGACCTACAACCCATGAAGCTTATCAAGATATAGTGCCATGAATGCATCCTCGAACCACCCACATGGGACCCCTGTAGGGTATCTCTAACCCACTGGAGGGGTATAATTGCCAGAATTAAACCACAACATAGGACCTAAATAAAAATATATATCGATCCCACACCAACAATAGTTGTTAGGGCCATGATCAGGGTTCTTTAACATCTAAGTGGGATATGGGCACCGTGAATAGGCTTTGTGAAGTGGAAATGGGTCTCAAGGCCTAAACATGGTTAGGGAGGAAATACGGGGTGTAATACCTAACTGAACCTTCTCAAGATCACGTTCCATGGTTAGGGGAGGAAAAAAATTATCCCTTAGGTTCTAATCATAGCTTCTTGGGATTGATTTCCATGAACAACACCCACAAACCATAAAATAGGCCGTCTTTAAAGGTTCTTTGACATTAGAGTTTGATATGGATTCCATTATGAGGTTTTACATACCAAGGATGTGTCATGGGGAATTAACCATGGTCAAGGAAGGAAATACGTGCCTCAAGATATTGTTGAATCATTGGTCTCAAGTGCCTTAAACACATCCTCAAACCAACACACAAGTCCTTCATAGGGGATATTTGAAGGACTCTTATTGGGATATGGGTTCCATGAGTAGGTTTTGTGCGCTAGAAATGGATCTTGATTCCTAAAAATGGTTAAGGGGGGAAACGATACTTAATCCTAATTGAACCTTCTTAATATTAAGAACCATGAACACCACCTAGAAACTCTGACATGATCCTTCACTATGGGGTCTTTGGCCTAGGAGTTAGGTATGGGCACCATTAGATTTTTTGTGCACCACAAATATTCCTCTAGGAATTGATCATGGTTGTGGTAGGGAAACAACAACCTTATTCCCTTAACCATGGTTGGGTAGGACAAAAATAACCTCAGGTCCTAAACATATCTTCTTAGGCTCAAGCATAATGAATGCATCCTCAAACCACCTCATGTGACCCCTACATGACATCCTTTTCCTACTAGAGTGATATGGGAATGATGATTAGGTCTTGAGAACCAAGAATGGTTCTTGAGGTATAACCAATGTTAAGGGAGGAAAATAAGTCCCTTAGGCTTGTTGGTTTAATTAATAGTAACTTTAATACACCCTGTACTTGTGAATCCGGTTCATAAATGTGTGAGTTGTATACACAATATGTGTAGGTAAAAGAGAGAAGTACAAACTATTATGATCTCTTACGAGACAAGTGAACCACACTTCAATCCAATCATTCACTAAAATACTAAGACACTATCAAGCAAACCTTTTGAACAACTTCACTTTGTCCACACGATTGATATCAAGTATGAGAAGAAATTAAATAACTCTGTATGTCATGCATAAATCTCTTATTTGTGCATGATCATGTTCTATGATCTATTCTCATCCTAATTCTCAATCAATGGATGTTTAAGTCTTCACATACAAAAATTATTCAAGTGCTAGTAAATAACTTCAAAACAAGAACTAGTAGCTAATTCTTTTGTCAAATATCCTTCCAGGATTCAACATGCAATCTTTCACTTATTAAACTAAGTATTCATGCCTTGTATGTGAGGTTAGATTAGATAGAAAGAATCCTAACTACTATCCAAAAAAAAAAATGAAACAAAGTACTAAATATGACCACAAGCTTTACTTCGAACCATCCCTTTAAATCAATCAACTATAAATACATTGAATTCCTATTCATGAACTATTGATCTTAAGTTGGATTTATTAGTCCAAATGTAAAGCTTATGAGAACTTAGTCTTAACTCTTGAATTCACAATTAATACATTCAATGTGACAAATACATGGTGGCACTATACTTCTTGTATCCAAACAATTTTTCTATGCACATATGTGACTCAACTATCATGCATTGTATAGTATTAACTGCTTATTTTAAACAACAATGAAAACTTCAAAGGGCAGTTACCAATCCCTTGAGATGAATTTACACAAGAAAAAGGTACATGACATTTCTTAATCTCAAGGCTTTCATGTCTTTTTATTAGTGATTGAATCGATCTGTACATGATTTGTGCATTTGTGATCTTAATAAAAGAGACTTTGTAACCTGCATCAATCGAAATACTACTACAATTTCAATGGAACAACAAACCATAAAACTGTAAATGCTTGTCCCCGAGAAAGTGAAAAATTTATTACTGGTTATCTCCGAAGATGGAACGAACTACTAATCCCAATATCATGAATTGTAAACAAGAGGAGAATGGTCAATTCTATGAATCACTTACAAGTTAAAAACTCATTGCAATTATGAAATCGTTGATGGCACATAAGAAATCGAACACCAACATGTGCAATTGTTAATGAAACTAACTATTGATGTATCATCTAAATACTCAAGCATCAATATAACACAAGCATCACATCTTGGATTGGTGGGACCTTGTCAACCATTAGCAAGCCTTCGAAACTTATAGTAGCATGATCAAGATAACACCACGATATTTTAGAATGATACTTGCATTAAAAAAAAGTATAAAATCACAACATATGCTCCATTACATAGATTGAGTCTGAGTAATAACAACAATGATCAAGGATTCTCTTGGCTCTGAAATAGACAACTACAATATCACATATTCCAACTCTAACCTCTAATTACAATGAGGTATTATACACATATAGAAATGCTAAACAAAATGATAATATTCTACCCTGCACTATCGTAAACTAGAATGTCAAAATGACAAAGGAAACAAACATATCAACCGTGTTTATATCTATACGATCTGTCTGGTAAAATTAACAATCGATATGAGCTTCAAGGAAATTAGTTTTGATATTTTTTTATTCATATGACATAATGCATATGAATAACATTTCATTCTAATTTTGGAAGATTCCCCCACGAATTGCCTGGGCACAAGAAGATGTTGACCCTAGGTTTGACAGAAGCCTGGTGCTCTTGTGGAATATCTAGAACTCGAGCCAAAGAACATGAACCATTCTAGGGACCGGTTCTACAAAATCCATGTGCTCCTTCTCCTCCTAGGTGTGCACATATAGGAAAACCTCCAAACCTAGGTATCAAAAATCCATAGTGGTTGGGATTTATTGGATTAGGGGTTATATGGATTAGAAGTTACAAGGATTATATGGGTTAGATGTTATATATGTTAACAAGAAGGGGTTAAAAGAATTAAGAGAATTAAGGGTTAGGATTTATTGAGGATTATATGGCTTATATGGGTTAGATGCTATGGATGTTAACATGTAGGGGTTAAAAGAATTAAGAGAATTAAGGGTTAGGATTTATAGATGTTAACAGGGTATGCTTAAAGTTAGCTGAAGGAGGCTCCCCCATCACCATTTTGGAGTTGTCTTAGTGTCTTCACCTTCACTACCAACCTTAAATGCTCCATTAACAAAAATAGTAGTTAATTTTATAGGATCTATAGAGTGGTCATGCTTCTCTTCCTCTATCTCTCAAGCAATGATGAAAATTAAAAGCATAGACCAATGAAATAACCCCAGATTCTCTTCTAGCAAATGAGGATAGTTTTCTTACCACAATCAACCTTTAAGATTTTATGCAAGTAAGATTTATTGATTGATGGCATCCCATGTCTCAGTATTTCAGATTTACCATTACTACCAAACATTACATCCAACAAACCATGAAACTTACTAATTTTCAAATTCAATATGGCCAAAGGACATATTTTCTGCAGTTCACCACAAAAACACTATCCGTGATTCACATTTGGATCAATCTCTGCCAAACCTTACACCAGGTAAATAATACTTTACTAAATATACTCCCAAAATTATATAATCAGGAAATTATGCTCCCGAAATTGTCCTCATCAAAGGTTAGAAAAGATTAATCAAATGATTGCATGCAAATATAGTAAGGGTGAATTAAATGGGATCGATGATGATTTATTTGATCATTCTTTTCTATGTTGGCAGAGGACCTCTCACTTCAAAAGTTCAACCATTGATGTTGTGGCATGCAACATTAATCATGTTACCAACAAAGAGGTAACAAATAGCTCATACCTAACTTACATCTTATAATTATCCAACATTGGTCTTTACACTTAGTGAAACAAACACCAAATGGAATGGTTTACACAAGGTCAATGGAGAATGCTATTCTTATCTTATTCTTATCGCCATAACTAACTTATTCTTCAACTTGGATTGAACAAAGCAAATATTTTTATAGTTCTAATCTTGGCTTGAACAAAACTAATATTTGTATAGTTATACTCTTGTATCGAACAAAAGTAATATTTGTATAGTTCTACTCTTGGCTTGCCTTAGACATATTGCCAACTAAAGCACCCAAGATTTGCAACACACCAACTGATTGTTGGATTTATTACTCCATAGCATTCACCCTCATCTTCAATGGACATTTCTTATAATAGTTATAATTTGCACAAATCCAACAAAAAACAACCTTACTACTATTTTTTTCTTAGATCCATATGATAAATTTATCATATCCTTAGTGTTATCGCATTAATATGTCCTTAATATGTTCAAAATCAAGAGGGATATTACATTAAATTAGGTGGTTGACCACTAATATTGGTAATTGCACCCTAGTCTAATTGTGCATCCAAAACTAAAGATATACAATTTATATTTAGAACTCTGAATATGATGATGGACTACTAACTAACAACACGTGCACATGTATCTGAAGGTACAACCAAACAGGTACCTGTCAGATATTTCTTCGTCGAGTGAGGAAAGCTTAGGACAAATGGAGGCTGGAAATGCGACTACATCTAGTAGATATGATAAGCAATCAAGGACCAGAGGTGAAAAAGTTAGAATAAAATTTTGTAGATGCATGAAATGTTTTCTTGCCGAAGGAGGATCATGCTCTTATGATGATGAGAGCATAGGAGACATAGATGTTCCACTCAGGTATAAGCATTTGGTGAAACAATGGGTACCTAAGGAACTACCTCCTATAGATGTTGACTTCGTTGTCAACAATAGGACATATCGCATTGCACCATCCTCCCTGCATGGCTTGGGGCTACTTTCCATGGATGGAATAATTGTAAAATACAATACAGTAACTGAATTGATGGACTATGTCAGACCGTGTTACAATTATAACGATTGGATGCGGCTGGTCTGGTACATGTGAAGTATGCAAAGATATGCACTCGCCGCAAATTATATACAACTAATAAACAAGGATAAAAATAAGGGAGCGACTATCTATATTTATGGAAGGCCTAAAGATTCAGGCAATATCGCAGGGTTTATAAACAACACATGACCCAAGACAACAAACAAACAACCGAATTGCATATGTGAGGGACATGAAGAGAATCGGGTAGTCCTGTGCGCAATAAAAAAGATAGCTCCCGGGGAAGAGTTATTAGTGGATTACCATTTGAATTGAATAGAAACATTGACTAATAGTGTGGAAGTTCTTATGCAACACCTCTTTAAGAAACCTCTACTTATTGCATTTTAATTTTTTATTATCTTTAACATTGTTGTAAATATTATCTTTAACATTGTTTTTTTGTTATCATTAACATTTTTTTAAATATTTGGGGGTTCTAATTATATTATAATGTGGCAGGATGATCGTGGAAAAGGGCCAGCTGCAGAACATGTAAATGATTATCAATTTCCACTTTCATTTTACGTTGTTTTTATTATTTGCTTATATAATTTTATTGAAATAACATTGTTTTTGCTGAAATTATATGTCGTCCACAGGCCATGTGGATCATGATTCCACCGATGAGGAGGGGTTTTATTCATGCATTGATCTGATGCTCTTCTTAAAAAAAAAGAACATTAAAGCTAACAAGGAACTTGTTAGCTTGTTAGATCGTCCAGAACAAACTCCCGAACTCAAAGCAAAGATCAAGCTCCTTATGTCACAAATTAACACATATAAATTAATAACCATAATTTAAAGTGTTTTTTTTTAATGTACTCATATGTTCAATTATGATACTTTGTTATTTAATTTTTACATTATCTCACGAAAACACATTTTCTTTTTTATAAAGGAATTTTTGGAGCCTGTTTAGCTCGGTGTTGGTAGTAGTGGCGCTATAGAGATTCTACAGAGTCCTGATGTAGGCGGTCATACAACTGCTAGAGAACTATTTACTTCTCCATCTACCACACCTAATTTAGATAGGAGCCATGACACGCACCGCCAAACATCCACACATCGATCGGAGTCTAGAGATGGTGGCAGAGATGAGGATCATAGTGATGTGGTTGAGATGGTTGCATTTCTTGGAGCTAGACGTGTGACAAGCACGGGGACCCTTCTGTGCACATTTTTTGTCGACGATAATGGACTTCCATTAAAACAATCAAGACTCCCAGGTAGTTTTAATTCATATTTTAATCATTTAATGTTGTCCTCATACATAAATCATCTAGATTATTAATTTTAAATTAATGATCATATCTTTTTGTGTGTAGGAAACGACCATTTTTATAGGCACCCAGAGAGCAAGATCTTGTCTATTTTTGGGGCAACCTTACGCATGAGGTGGAATTGCTAGAATTGCAACCTCAAAAAGGAAATTATGAATTATCTTGAAGGCCTCTTTGGTGTAGACACGTTCAATAAAAAGCGATCACATTTGCAGCGGGTGAATATTTAAAATATACGCGGGATGTTTATAGACGAAGCTTGGCAGGAAATCTTAGGTATGAGCGTCCTCCCTCAATTCCAGAGAGGGAGTGGAAGGCGATCATTGATGATGCAAAAGAGAATATTTTGAAACAATCAGGAGAACAAATAAATGGTACACCAAGGTAAATTACATTTTTTTGAATTCAATACTAGCTTTATTTTTCTTTAGATCTAAATAAAAGTGTGGTTATATATAACATACTTGAAATTTTGATGATAGGTTGCCTGACACTTCGAAGGCAACCAAAGCAAGGATTGTCAAACATGACCAACACAAGCTAGGCCAGGGTGGCTACTCGAGGTTACAGTCACGAATCGTAAGTACCCAAACATCTTAAGAATATTATTTGTATCACCTTACAACTTTAAGGTAATTGCAACCAAAAACATTAAAAAACCATACCCTTATGAAATGCAGGGTGACGACTTCAGAACTGAAACCATGGAGGAAGACCTCCAAATTGGTTACAAGTATGGTTATAAATCCGTGGTTGATCGTAGGAAAAGCATGGGGCAGACCCCAAGATCCAATTTGTGGGATAAGGTAAATAAAAATCAGTCCACATTAACCTTTTGTTACTTATAAAATACGTAAATGTTTGATATCGTCCATAATTTAATGTCTTACTTTGTTTTAATCAGGGGAGCAACACTATCAACGAAACCATTAGTAATGGACAATAGAGCGTTGATAGTGCAATGTAGTCAGAAGATCATGGTGCTCCCCAGCAGCCCCATCCTAGTGAGGTGCAACCCCAAGATGTTCTTGTGATTGAGGCCCACGACGATAAAATGTCTATATATTAGTCATATACTTAATAATTTTGTACTTATAATTTTTGACATTTCAATGGCAGATAATGTCATAGATGATCCTCCTCGACTTGAAGATCAGGTGAATAGGATGACATCCATTCCAATGGTGTCAACTAGAGGACTAGGTGAATAATTACATTGCTGAGTTTTTTTTAATATTAATGAACTACTTCAATGATATTTAAAAATTGGCCATATAAATTTCATATTTTTTATTTTTTTAGGTGATGGCCCCTCACAGCAGCATCCACGTTGTGGGTATGAGACCAGACGTACTCGGTGTGAAAGGACTGAAACAACATCAACTGTTGAAGAGCACCCAGTAAATGAAGACATGGAGATGGATGAATTGCTTAAGAACTGGAAAGCACAAAAGAAGACTAAAAGAAATTCATGATGTCATGCAATAATTTTATAAGACAGTTAGATGTACATTATATAGATGAACATGTAATGATGCATATAATGCATTGACATTATGGGTACTTTTTCATCTGATAATATACACAAGGATATTTCTATGGCTTGTATATATATGTGAATGTAATTTTGTTATACACTTAATGATAATTTAAGCTTCTCTTATAAGACTTGGTATATATTGATTCAATACTCCTTGATTCAAGACGTGAGAATGCAAGCAAGACCTGGTGCCTTGTTCTTGGGCTATGGAGTCTAGGCAACAAATAGAACTTG
>JASDQU010098294.1:0-21447 GCA_032191745.1 Picea mariana | reverse complement strand
TCATCCTAACTTTGTTTGATGAAAATGATACATCGTTAGAAATCTATTTCCAATATATTTCATTTGAGCTGAAAAAAATAGTTTTTTGATGTGTGATTCTTGACTAGTTAAAAACACTATTTAGGGCCTAAAAAATGCCCTGCAAAAACGTAACCTTCAAAAATACAAAAAAAATCTCAGAAAACCAATTGTTTTATGTTGTTGTAGTTCACCAAAGAGACTTCGCACACACCAATTCTAAATCATACAATCACATTTAGAATGCACAAGTTCTACACAGGCAACGCCAAAATGTAGCGCATGCGTCACACACCCATATCAAGTGTGCACAATTTTTTTGTTGCATGCCATATCTAATGCGCACAACTTTTATGTCGCACACCATATCTAGTGTGCACAACTTTCGTGTTGTACACCAATATTTGATGCCAAAAATTTAATGTGACACACCAATATTTCGCACACATTGCAAGCTCCTCACCACACCACGCCAAGGTTTAGTGTGCTCACACCACACACCAATACTCCCTGCGCACCACCAATTCTACTTTTGCGCGGCATGAATATTTAACACACACACACACTATGCACTAGCATTTCCTGCACACCAACAAATTTGTACTATGCTATGTCAACATTTAATGCACATACCGCACCAATATTATGTATGCACCACAAGTTTTGCATAGTGTGATGCCAAATTATGGTGCTCTCACTCGCACAACAATATTATGAGCGTACCGCAAATTTTGCACTTTGCAGTGCCAAATTTTATTGCGCACACCCGTGCACCATTATTTTTCCATGCATCACCAATTCTGCATTGTCTAGTGCACAATTTTAGCATGCACAACCACACACCATTATTTTTCTGTGCATCACCAAATTTTCACTTTGCAACACCAAATTTTAGTGCGGACATCGACAAACCATTATTTTTCCACTCATCACCATCTTTGCACCGCATAAAACCAAATTTTAGTGCGCACATTTGTGCGCCATTATTTTTCCACGCTTAGCTTATTTTTTCATAATTCTAACTCGCGAACTTCATATTCATCTCCAGTCCATACAAGTCTGGTGTTGAACAAGAATCTCTGTAGTTAAACTTCACATGGCCATCTTTTATCTTGTAAATCCAATTTGATCTTTTCATAGGAATTTTCACCTTTCCTCGTCGAATTCCTCCAAAAATTTGTTGCAAAAATTTGGGGATTTTTCCCAATTCCTCCCAATTTTGGTTGGGCACCATGGTCTCTCTGTACACTCAAAAAAATTGGCCATTTACATGCCCAAAACTTTCTCATTAGAAATTGAAATTTCTTATTTTTAATTTCTGGGCTCGATTCTTCACATTACCCATGATATTTCTCTTAATTTTATTGCAATAATTTATCAAAAAAGTTTCATACATACTCCAAAAATTAATTCTCTTTGAATTTCCTCTTCAACATTCATCTAGCTCATCCCATCCAAGCTCAATGTTGAAAACTGGGCCCTGGTACCATTTTGTAACATCCCTAGACCCATGTTGGACACTGCCACAACAAAATTTTGACTCTGATCCTAATTTAAATCATAAAAATACTATGCAAATGCACAAATTCATACAAAATAATAACATAAATATGTATGCAGTGTATGCGGGAAAAACCCATGAAAACAAATGCATAAATATTAACGCAACACCTAAATTAACACACAATTAAATTTCATATGAACAAAGTTAAGTGGAATAACAATAATAATTCATAAACACCATTATCACAGATATTTCATAGCAAAAGACACATAATTATACACACAATAAATAGGAGCATCACCTGCATCACCCACATCATTGTCCCTTATTGTAGAAGTACCAATAGGGGCATCACCTGCATGATTTTCCCTTCTTGCAGAAGTACCAAGGTACGCCAAGAAATATGGTGGACTACTTATATTTCCCACATGATTATGCACCCGTGGAGCAGTTTCTAGATGCGGCCGCACCTGTGGAGCAGCTGCCTTGCATAACCACTTCAGAGGAACACATCAATGATAACAATAGTATCACTTCAAGTTGTTCAATTTGTCGTTACGATTTTAAATTGGGCTAGGAAGATGCATCTCATATGCGTTGTAGCCACATCTACCATACCATTTGCATTTCCACGTGGTTGCGATCGAAAAATACCTATCCAGTGTGTCGCACCGAATTCGGAAGGAAGTGATCGCGATCACTGAATATTTTTATTTATATATAAATTGGTTTACTTATATATATATTATTTTTTTTTCCTATTTTCCTACCATTTCATGTCGCAGCATATTTGGAAGGCAGTGATCGTGATCACTGAATATTTTTATTTATATATAAATAGACTTGAAGCCATTACAAGATATTGATCATGAACTTAATATATCATTTATGGGAATTGAACCACGATAAGGAGGATAACAATTATTTTTCAAAACCATCCAAACTAACCATTAATGTATGTTTCTATTATAGTTCATACCATTATTTCTATTTATATTTTTCGAGATCGAGTACGGTAATGTAAGTTTAGTAAATATCTAGGGCTTGTTATAATATATAATATATCATGTATTACTTAAAAATACCTTTAAATTATATGTTGGGATTTGAAGTTAGGGTTGGAAATCAAAAACATGTCCAAAGATAGAAACAATCCCTGAAAATTTTGAATTGTCTGCCATGAAAGATGAAAGATGGGCCGAACTACTGAAAATAGGGGTCAACTCAGACACTCATATCTCCCAAAATATGAACGTTGCGTGGAAAATGAAAGAGGTTATTGTACATGAGCCCGTATTGAGAAAACATGTCTCTCAGTTTTTCCAAATTCATCTTCATCTTTCCAAAACAGCTACCACAAAAACATGAAAAAATGAGAGAGGTGGCTTCGATTCTCCCAATTCCTGATACCTGTGAAAAAAATGAGAGAGGTTATTGTTCTTCAGCCCGTTACAAAGAAACACCTCTCTCCATTTATGAAAATGCCTTCTTGTTTTCCCAGAATCGTCCTTGGAAGACAGGTGGTCAAACAGGGAAAAACAATTTTGTTTTTGGGGGAAAACGGTTTTGGAGGGGGATAGTGGTATCCCAGACCCCCCTAGGGTGGTAAGTGGTATTGGGGGGTTTCGGTGACACTTGGTGGTGACAAGTGTCCAAGGGAAAACCACTTTTCTCAGACCCTCCTTTTGGTTGAGTGACGTAGGGGGGAGGGGGGTCTGGGATATAGGGAAGATGAGTGGGTTTTAGAACTTAGGATATAGTTTTTTTAATTATTTTTGTTTTGTTTTTTATTAATTTTGTTTTAATATGTTTATTTTTTATTTGTTTTTTATTTTATGTTTTGTTTTTATTATATTTTGTATTTTATGTTTTTTTGTTTTATTTAATTAAAAATTTTAAATTGTTTTATATTTATATGTTTTATTTATTATATGCATTTTTATTTGCTTTATTGTTTTATATTGTTTTGTTTATTTTTTTAATTAATTTTTAACTCTAATACACTAACATAATTTCTAACTTAAACAAACTAACCTAATTACTAATTATTAAATTAATTAATATTAATTAGCTTCAAGCCTAGGTTTCAATTAATTAGTAATTTATTTATTATTAGCAACACTAACTTAGTTTTACTAATCTAACTACACTAATCTAATTAAATTAACTTTATTATGCTAATTAGTATTAAAAAATACCACTAACCATTTATTATTAACCTAATGTTTTTTTTATCCTAAGCTTGTTTATTCATGTAAGGATGAAAATGGCAGAGGGGTGAAGAAATGGAGGGTGAGGCAACGAAAGGTGAAGAAGGTTGATGAAGGATTGAGCAAAATGGATGGAGGGAAAAATGAAATCAACCGAGCCCAACAAGCCATATTTCTTCATCATGAGAGAAATGTCAAATAGATAGTTGAAGAATCAAGTCACCTATGATTATAGGACCTCAATATAGGCTCTAGTTGGGGATGGCAGCTCTTTTTAGAGGTGACAAGAACCATAGAACTATGAACACGTATACCAATGCCTTATCCATTGGGCCATGGAGTCACTGCAGCTACAATCTTCGAATTGACTTGAATTAAGCTGAACACTTAACTATACATTGTTATCTGCAAACTCTATTGAAAACCACACACTGTTGAAAAAGATGTTCAAATGAGTAAGCTTATTCAAACTGCTACCTATACTAACTGATCCACAACCTACTCACTCAAATGATACGATATTTCCAATAAATCCAAGCAAGGAGATGGCCACTCACTGAAATTATGCGCAAATCCTCTTTAAATAGACATAATGATATAAATTTTGGCAATCCAAAATGAAACTTAATTCCAAAACCTCTGTTGGTAAACAAAAGAAACTCCCCCTTTCCTAATACATTCAACAGATTATCCAAAGGATCATGAAAAACAAGAAAAGTTACCTATTGTTGACTTGGAGGTAACAAAAAGATTTCTTCTTTTGATGGTTCCAACATGCCAACAGAAAAATTTGCAAAAACATAATCAATTACCTTTTCTTGATGATCAACAAGAGGAAGGGTATGGTCTTTTAGCTACTAAAGTCTATCTTCAAAAGACATAGATACAATCAGTTCATCAAACTTGTCAAGTACATCAGGTAAAAGAAAAACATGTTCTTGAAAATCTCTATTTGAGGCAACTACACAAATATCATCCAAGGAATCTAGAACAATTTGTTCTTCTTCATGAGATGAAAACTCAGAAAATGACTGATGTGAAGAACAAATTGATCCATTCTCCTCATCCCTGTCTCGATCATTTGAAATATGTTGGAAATGTTCATCATGCTCAAAGGAACAAACCCAGTGTACACTATTGTTGAATTGAATGAATGAAACATTACTCTTTGAATTGTCTATGCAAATAAACTCAGAATTTTGATATCCATCATTGAATAAAGGACAATTGAAATGCCCATCCTCATATATGTATTTTTTATTAAAATAATGGATAGACTGCTGCAAATTATCATCTATTTTAGAGGATGTAATATAACTATCATTATTAGGATTCTATTCAGTTTCATTGTCATCCAAGGTAGAATCCATGATCTTCTCATGGTGGTGAAAAGGGTTTTCATTTAAAGCATCCAATATTTCATCATCCATAAACTTTTCATCACCATAAACACTTTCCAGCTCTTGAATAAAATTCTCCAACTGATCTCAACAATCCTTAGTTAAAAGCAAAGAAGGATAGGCTTCTCTATACTTCTCAAAAACTATTGAGTGAAAATCCTTGAGAGAATAAATACAAGGAGGAAAGTTTTCATACCAAGACCATGTTTTTCCTTCCAGAGTGACCATGAACATTTTCATCAAAAAATCCTCATGAAACCTCATATTCATCTTACACACATGCATATGAAATCTTATTAAATGAAGTGTAGCATCATCACCATCTTCATCTTTAAACACAGGTAAATCTCTTTGCCAATTTACCTTAGGCATTTGAAATGGAAATCTTAGAATGTGATCTCATTTTAAAGGAGCATACCTTCTTGTGGTTGATCCCATATTGATCCTGTCGAGTCGCCAATAAATTTTTGTTTCTGAATTCAACAGGCAATGAAATCGCCAGTTGAATGATACAAAATTCTTGTGTTTGGCTTATGTTCACCATCAGAAGTCAAATATGAACCTGATATATTTTTCTGGAGAACCCAAAAGCTCGTCCCCAGTATGGTCGCTACTATGTTAGCACTCTATAATTTTCCCAAGGTTGTGGAGGAAATCACATAGGTAACATCAAACCACTTAGAATCCTGGATCTATCCCTCCAAGACTTAGAGATATCTCTCTCTGTCTGATATAGATTTTTTTTATAATATATTGTAGGCTAGTTATGATAGTACATGGTTTTGATTTAAAGAATTGGGTAGGGGCAGAGAATAGAAACCATTAGGCTATGGAGTCACAATGAAAAAATAATCAAAATCCATTTTCAACAGGCTAATCTGCAGGTAAAGGTAGTCAAAACATTGGATCTCGGAGTTTTAAATGAAATGAGTAATAGGAGATAGGAAACAAAATCAATAGCAAATGGAGAGCAATTAAAAATTCTCCACCTGTATCTCAAAGGAAAACATAGAAATTATCAACAACAAGAATAGAGAGTCTAATTCAACAAATTCTATTCTTTTAATTCCCGAAGACAATTTCGATAGAAACGAGATTGTGAAGATGGGAAAAACAATTACATAAGAAAATACATCACCGGGTTATTTGATGCAAGAATCCTGTGATATGGCACTATATTATTTTGAAAATTAAAACATGCTCACAGTGAGCTACATTACAATGTTGGTCTAATGCTTCTCAAATCCACACTAACCTACACTTTAACACATTTAAATTACTACAATTTATATAAAATACTCTCCCCCAGACTCAGGAGGTCGAAATCAATAACCTGGCCAAAGATAGAAACAAATCTTTGAAATTTTTGAACTATCTGCCATGAAAGATGGGCCAAACTGCTGAAAATAGGGGTCAACTCATACACTCATATCTCCCAAAATATGACAATTGTGAGAAAACTAAAAGAGGTTATTGTATATGAGCTTGTCTTGAGAAACAACCTCTCTCAGTTTTTCCCAATTCATCTTCATGTTTCCAAAATAGCTACCGCAAAAACATGACAAAATCAAGAAACACGGAATCTTGAAAAATGGTGCTCAGAGATGGCTTCGATTCTTCTAATTCCTAATACCTGTACAAAACCTGAGAGTGGTTATTGTTCTTCAGCCTGTTACGGAGAAACACCTCTCTCCGTTTCTCAAAACTCCTTCTTGTTTTCCTAGAATCATCCTTGGAAGACAGGTGGCCAAACACGGAAGAAACAATTTTGATTTTGGGGGAAAATGGTTTTGGAGGTGGATAGTGCTATCCCGGACCCCCCCTAGGGTGGTAAGTGTTATTGGGGGGGGGGAGGGGGGGTGGGTTTGGTGACACTTGGTGGTGAAAAGTGTCCAAGGGAAAACCGCTTTTCCTAGAGCCTCCTTTTGGTTGAGTGACGTAGGGGGAAGGAGGGTCCGAGATATGGGGAAGATGAGTGGGTTTCAGAACTTAGGATATAGTTTTCTTAATTAATTTATTTTTGTTTTTTATTATTTGTTTTTTAATATATACATTTTTTTATTATGTTTATTTTTTATTTGTTTTTTATTTTATGTTTCATTTTTATTATATTTTGTGTTTTATGTTTTTTGTTTTATTTAATTTAAATTTTTAAATTGTTTTATATTTATATATTTTATTTGTTATATGCATTTTGATATGTTTTATTGTTTTATATTGTTTTCTTTAATTTTTTAATTAATTTTTAACTCTAATACACTAACTTAATTTCTAACTTAAACAAACTAATCTAATTATTATTTATTAAATTAAGTATTATTAATTAGTTTCAAGCCTAGGTTTCAATTAATTATTAATTAATTTATTATTAACAACCCTAACCTAGTTTTACTAATCTAAATACACTAATCTAATTAAATTAACTTTATTATGCTAATTAGTATTTAAAATTCCATTAACCATTTATTATTAACCTAATGTTTTTTTATCATAAGCTTGTTTATTCATGTAGGGACGAAAATAGTGGATGGGTGAAAAAATGGAGGGTGAGGGAATGAAAGGTGCAACAGGGTGATGAAGGATCAGGCAAAATGGATGGAGGAAAAAATTGAATCAACTAAGCCCAACAAGCCAGATGTCTTCATCATGAGAGGAATGGCAAATAGATAGTTGAAGAATCAAGTCACCTATGATTATAGGACCCCAACAACCCCTACCTTTCCCAATGCTCTTTATGTTGTTGGTTCTGGTTCTTGATCAACCGCTGGTGATATGGTGATTGTTGCTTTAACAACGGACTAACAAGCACTGATGAATATTACGGCTCTTGATCTCGAGCTCTGTAATTGGTCCATAGGCCAAGACTAGTTCAACTGGAAATATTATAAAAAAAGATAATTATTATTTATAATTATAAGATTTTTTGCTTGAAAAAATAAATAATTTAATTTTTAAATTTAATTTAAAATAAAAATAACATATATCAAATTGAATTAATTAAAACTTTAAGGATACGTCAGATAAATTCTTAAAATAAAAAATCTCAAAATAAATTTATTTATATTATCTATTGTTGTTGCTTTTAATTTTGAAGTAGAATAGATAGATCTGAAGACAACATTAATTTACATGATGTAACCAAAAGGATTTGTTGTGAAGGAAAAGAAAGAGATTATATGCAGGCTGGAAAAAACATATGTATGGGTTAAAGAAATCACCAAGGATGTGGTATCAAAAATTTGATACTTATATGTTGGGACTTGGCTTCATAAGGAGCAAAGCATATCACTGTGTGTATTTCAAATTAATCGTTGATCAACTTATTTATTTGGTCTTGTATGTGGTTGATATGTTGTTGATAGGAAACAACAAGGAGATTATACATAGTGTGAAAACTCAGCTATCCTCTAAGTTTGAAATGAATGATCTTGGTGTTGGAAATGTCATTTTGGGCATGGAAATTAAAAGAGATCAATAAAAAAAGAAACTCGGAAATATGTCAAGACAATATTGCATAAGTTTAATATGCAGGAATGTAAGTTGGTCAAGGTTCTTATTCATGTTGGTGTAAAGTTATTTGTATATCAATGTCCAAAGACGAGGAACATGACATATGGTATGTACTAGATCATAAATTTCACATGCAGTGGGAGATTTGAGCAGGTATATGTCATAATCAGAAAAAGCTCATTGGACAACACTAAAGAGGATTTTTGGGCATTTGTGTGGCACAAATTGCACATGTTGTGGGAGTTTTGAGCATGTATATGTCAGAATCATGAAAAGAGAATTGGACAACAGTAAAGAGGATTTTTAGGTATTTGTGTGGAACTAATAGTTATGGATTGTGCTACCGATGATTGAAGGCATTCCATCTCCGACTTTCAAAACTTGTGCCCTTCCTGTCCATCTAATTTCGTTTGTTTCCTCCTATCCATTTCTATATGTTTATGGCCTTCACTATCTCTCCAACCTCCGTCCACGATATTTAACCATTTATTTAATGCAAGGTGGCATGGGCTGGAGCCATCATCTCTCAATTCAAACGATCCCACCATTTTCTCACGCCATCCCCCCTTTCTCCTAACTCCACTACTGCACTCAAACTGAGTATAAACAAGTACAATATTCTTATGTTGCATTAGTTTTCAACCATGAACAAGTCACAAGAGTGGAAGTTTCTAGGTTCTAGTTGATCATGATAATTGTTTTAGTCACTCTATGTGAAATGCATGACTAATTTCAGTGTTTTAGATAAGCTAATCGGGGGTTCTTTTTTTCGATGGGTTTAAATACGTTTTAATTTAATTTCCTGTACAGACATTTTATGTTCTTGCATTCTAGCAGGTTAAGTTTCTTCTTGAAGGAAGATCGATCCCTGAGTCAGCTTAATTTGTAGTTTGAGGGAAGATCGATCCATCAATCACATTACCATTTGATTTGCATATTGCAAGAATATCCATACATCAATAAATGAGTTGACATCCATTGCATTTAGATTTAGGTAATACCAATGCCAATATTATTTATGACAACAAATTAATTTTTAAATTGCAATATGATCATTTACTTTGTTTTTGCTATATTTTGAAACCCTTAATGGAAGTTGCACCAGTACGTGGATCGAACCGGTGGAATTTCTCAAAATTTTTGAGAAACTCAAGAACCATGTGTTGGAATAATGCTTACAATAGAATTGGTTTGGATTTGAGTTTGTTAAGAAGATATTATCTCAACTATCTAGATTGTGTAGTTAAGATAGCTATCTATCTTAACCTACTTGTAATTGTATTTATATTGTGATTATATGTAATACACAACATCTTTTGGTATGCATATTATTTTGCAATTTGGTATCAGAGTTGAGTGCTCCCGGGCTTAACTTCATCACGGGAGGGCCCAGGAAGATGAGACTAGTATAGTTTGTTGTGTGTTTGAGTGTTTTAATTCCTTTGTGTGTAAGAGAGAGAAACAACGGTCGTTTTTTTTCTTGAGAGAGACGTCATCTACCGTGTGTAGATCACTGGAGAAGGAGCCGCTACATGGAGGAGTTTTGTTTTATTATTGTATCACAATTTCTGGAGCCCATGCTCAAATCCCACAAAGGCCTACCCCGCGCGCGTGGAAATCAAGGCAATTAGGATCGAGGAAGCTAACAAATTGGTCGAAGATATTGAAAAGTGTGGTCAATGTAGGGGCCTGAGGGAACTCACTTGAGTTGAGTTGGATTAAATGTTGGATGGGGCTCAACTGTTTGTGAAGTATGAATATATCTTTAGGAATGAAAAGTCTTGGTTGTAGTGTTGCGTGGGGACTGTTAGCTCGAATTTATAGAGAGAGTTTTATGCTACTAAATTGCAAAGAATATGGCCATGTGTGCAGACACAATTGAAAATATTTCTGTGGTAGTGTAGTTATATTAAGTTTTTAAGTGGAACAAATTTTATTTGTAAAAATGTATTACGCAGAACCAATTAAGAACAAAGTAATGTAATATGAATTAGTAGTTCTTAAAGTTTTTTTCTTCCGAGAGAACATATTACTGATCTGATTATATTTACATTATGTTATATGTTGGTGGATCTTGTTGTGCTTCGGGCTTCAAGATCGTCAGTTACAGGTTATTCTTGTGTATATTGTTACATGTGTGTTTAAAGCAAGTCAGTTGTATGATTGACTGCTGAAAATATCTGGTAATCATATCACTGTCCTATATAACTGTCCAAATTTTCTCTTCGGGAGAATTCCACAGATGGTAGCGTATCCATAAGATAATTCAGTATCGAGATTGTCCTTCAAGAGGTCGAGAAGCATCAATTCTAAAAATTCGTCAATGATGGTGAGAAGCGGTGTTATCCTAAATGAGTTGAAAGTGAAGCTCGAATATATGGAGAAGAAAGAGCATATACCCAAAGATTTCAGAGTGGATAGGAGTGTTGATGAAGACCATATAAGGAAAAATATATATGTTGAAATTTGTAATGTAAGCATTATGAGAGGGTGTTGGAATAATTCTTACAATAGAATTCATTTGGATTTGAGTTTGTTAAGGAGATATTATCTCAACTATCTAGATTGTGTAGTTAAGATAGCTATCTATCTTAAGCTACTTGTAATTGTATTTATATTGTGATTATACGTCATACAAAACAGTTTTTGGTGTGCATATTGTTTTGCAATTCTATGATGTATGGGATGCTAATAAGACCTATTAATGTTTATGCACAATTGCTCCTAGCATGTTGTTTCAGTAAATGATTTGAGGATATTTAAGCTATAAGGAAACCCCAGATGAACTTTGAGCATGGTTAACACAAATCACGTGAAAAGTGAGAAGCACATCAATATCAATAACCATAAAATAATTTGTATAAGATATTGAAATCGCAAAACATGCAAGCATTAGAGCTTCATATCAAGTGCATCACGATTAATTTTAACTATGGTATCCACTATATCCAATGTAAAATGAGTGGCTATTTAGTGCACACACACACACACACACACACACACACACACACACACATATATATATATCCTGAGTGGGCTTATGGCTACGAACATGTGTTTCTTCCTAAGAGGTTACAGGTACAAATCTAGAGGGGGGTAGGGTATGTATACCTCTGTAGACTTTACCAGTCAAATCCCTGGACTGAAGGGGTCCCTTGTCCCACAAACAAGGAGATCTTGTACACCAATTTGAAATGAATTTTATTTTATTGAGCAAAATTAAAAAAAATTAAAAACATGAGAAAATGTTTAGAAATAATATAGATTAAACAACACAATGTTTTCTTGGGAAAACACTCCATGGAAACTTCATGCACTTCCCCATTTTGACTATGGTATACAGTGTAAAATGTGTTAATGTGTTGTGACTTATTGCACCTATCTCTCTTGTATTGTTTAACCCTTGGAAATGATGATAATTGTGTTTTATCTTTTTAGATTGCAATTTGCATTGCCATGTTGAGAATGTGAGTGCCAATAAGCATGTATTGTATTTTATTACTTTTAAATAACATATTATGATTAATTTAATATTTTCATTACAATGTGTTGAATATAAATCTTTCAATATGTTTTATAATGAAATATATAATAGATAAAGAAAATACATTGATCATATTGAACAAAAGTAAAAATAAATAAAAAAGATGACAAAATGTTTAACAAGAATATCGATTAAACAAAAATATATAATAGATAAAGAAAATGAATTTTATCATATTGAACAAAAGTAAAAAATTTAAAAAAGATGACAAAATGTTTAACGAGAATATAGATTAAACAACACCCGAGAAAAAGTTCCATGTAAACTTCTAGCACTTCCCAATTTTGACTATGTTATAAAGTGTAAAATATGTTGTGATTTGTTTAACCCACGGAGATGATGATAATTGTGTTCTATCCTTTCTAGATTTCAATTTGCATTATCATGTTCAGAGAACCCCATATGGGGAAGGATTTTAGCTACTCCTACAACACGCCCCATAAGGTTTTGGTATGAAGAATGGTTAGTGCTAAGTTAGGTAGGACTGGTTAGTCTGGATTGAGGGGAACATACCTCTACCCATTGAGGACTAGAAACTCTCAACGGAGGGGAATCACTTCCACTGAGATAGAGTAGAGACATCTAGCTAGATTGATACAATGAATGAAATATATAACAAGTACTAATGAATCAATGAGAGTGAGATACACCTACTACCAGTGATAGGACATATACTAAGACTTCCCCATTTTGACTATGGTATAAAATGTAAAATGTGTTATGATTTGTTTAACCCTCAAAGATGATGATAATTGTGTTCTATCCTTTTTAGATTTCAATTTGCATTGCCATTTTGAGAATGTGAGTGCCAATAAACATGTAATTCTGTCATCTTAAAATTAGAAAAAATCAACATTTTAATGTACATCATGATCTTTTACATAGAATAGCCTTCTATAATATATGAAAACAAACAAAATAGGGACATTTTGATGTACATCATGTGAAAATATGACAAAACTGGAAATAATTAATTAATTAATAATTACAGTAATTTCCATACTTAATTACTAATTCCATAATTAAAGCAGTAATTCTTACACCAACAAAATCTAGGTTGCTTTGCGGGGAGTTGTATTCTTTAAGTAAAGTAAATTGTATAAAGTATGATTATATATTTTAATTATTCACACAACTTGAATTTTATTAATAATAAAAAGCTATATTGTCATAGGGAGTTATACTTTTAAGTAAATTATATAACAAATTATATTAGCATCATCACAACCCTTTAATTCAATTAAACTATATTAAATACTTCACTTTTTCATCATCACAAAACTGTAATTAATAAAGCCTCTATTGAAAGGATAACCTTGAATTTATTTATTTATTTTTGGTTATGTCTAGTTTCGTTACATTGTAATAAAGGATTTTCTTGAGTTGAACTTGAAATCATTTTGGGAAATGGTTTATCACTAATCGCCTTCAAATATAAAATTTAAGGTATTTCCTCCATTCATATGTAGAGGTTGCCAATAGTGTTTTCTCACAACATAAACCCTAAATCAAAACAAAACATCATTTTGAATAGTGTTTTCTCACATCATAAACCCTAAACTAAAACAAAAAATCATTTTGAAGATTGATTATGAGTACTGATAAAAATCGTTTTGAAGATTGATTATTGATTATGAGGAGTGGTTGGAAAATTGGTAGTTGAAAACTTGTGAGAGAATAGGTTTTTTGACATTTTATTGGATTTGAGAGCATAGAGTGTCACTCTCCTCAAGTGGCATTCTCTTAATGAAGTAGAACAGGTGTAGGTAGTCAAGTCAGCACTAAGTTGATAGTCCAAAATGTGATAATTTCCTATATGTTAGGGTATTAATGCGATTTACTTTAAGGAGTGAGTAACTTTGGCATACAATCTCCATTTTGGGCGCATGATAGCTCGTTGGAAAGGTATCATCAAGGAGATTAATTTTGGGAGATTAATCTGAGACTTTGGATATTTTTGAGAATCTCTATCCCAAAAAATCTTCATTTAGGCCCTCAAAATGGCCCGTAAGTTAAAAATTGCTAAAAATAGTAAATTGGCAAAATTGTTAGAAAATTGTTTTGAGCCAAATAAAAAATCTAGGTGGCCACCAATATCCACCTGGATCACCTTGATATGGACCAAGACTTCCAAATCCATGCTCACATTGATGTTTCCCAAATCACATCTCTTCAAGATGACTTTTTCTAAGAGAAAGGGTGTCATCTCCTAAGCCATGAAGCCTACTCCAACTACCCTTGTGGGTTCTACTTAAGAACCACTTACATTCCTATGGTCTTGAACCTATATATAAAAATATATGTACCTCAGTTCATCATCCTCACCCAATGGATTACTAGTTAATTCATCCCCCCAAGTGTGATGAATGAATACTTATTGGCCTCTCTCTCGAACCAATTTGAATCCACCAATTTGTCTTTTCCTTCAACCGACCCAAGGACATCATTCAAAGACATGTTGATTAAAGGTATCCAAAGAAGGGTTTCAATGGTTGGCCCTAGCTCCATCAAGTGAGAATAGTTAACGAATCTCCAATGTCATCCATCCTTGTAGTAAAATATGTAGTGGATCAATCAAAATGTGTAATATCCCAAAGGACGAGCGCTGTTGTAATCATGTTTTGTAGGCTGGTGAGACGAGTATTGATAAACTGATAGGCTTATGTGTTTATTAGGCTGGAGAGCCTAAGTGTTAAAGGCTAGGACCCTGATTTTGTACATGTAATTATGCACATTATTAATAAAAGATAAACATATCTGCATGTGGACCGACCACGATGAATGAGTGATGCAGGGCTAAGCTTCCACAAAGCCTGGGTAAGGGAGAGGGGGGATGAATGGTAAGAAAGAGGGGCTAATCTTGGGGGTTTAATCCCTTGGGAATAATGATTTATTATTATTCCAAAGTACTGTGTAAATGTATATGTTTTGTCCTAAGTTCCTGGAGAGGAATGCATGCTGATGGAGGGTGTTACACGTCAAAATTACTCAATTGGATAAGTGTCGCATGTTTCTCTCAATTATCGTAAGCATCACATCTTCCTTACAACTTTCGCAAGTGTCACAAGTTGTTCACAAGTGTCGCAAACGTTGCTCAAGCACACTGCCATAACAACGACACTAAGAAGGCACTTAAAACATCTCATACACTTGATTTGGAGAAGGGGAACTGGTTAACTGAAGTCAAGGAACTCTTATCACCTGAGAAGAGCTCTTAAACAAAGGTTTTGAGGGTGAGCACTCCCCTACATCAGCCTTAAGAGCATTGGCGCTCCCCTATGAGGCCTCAGGGAGCATTATAACGCTTGTTTTCCCCTCTGAAGGAGCACTATCCACCTTTGGAGCACTGGCGCTTCCCTCAAGATTCCTAGGGAGCGCTACAGTGCTTTGATGCCCCTTTTGAGGGAGTGTTGCCTAATCTGAGGTAGTAGTTGGCCCGTTGAGGAGAATAAGGGGAGGATCCTTCAAGTTTAGAAGGCAATTGCATTTGAATTCTTGGTTTCATCAGAAGATCCCTGATCTAAGGAGGAAGTTCCTCAACTTGTTCTAAAGATAACTCAAGAGGTTAAGCTCCTCTTAACCTATATAAGCAAGCTCTATGATGGTGAAAAGGGGAAGAATTGTTAGCATCAAACCTATGATCTCATAGGGAACACACAGTCAGTCAAAGGAGAAGTGATCAGTGAAGCTGTTATCATCCAGGTTGTGGATCTTTCGAGCAAGGGTTAGACAAAGGGGACTTGACAAAGCTGTCGCATTCACATCTATGATTGTAAGTACTGTTGTCATTATTCTCATCAATATGACATGATTGGCTTGTTTCTTTCTAGTTTGTGTCTGATCTCACATGAACCTATCATTGATAGATAGATTTTTTTTCAAGCTAACATCAATAGAGTAGGAAGTGGTTTTGCTTTGTTTGTCTACAGGACTCAGCGAGGAGCGAAAGTTCGGAGCTCGATTTGGAGTGTGCAGGGACAAACATCGATAAAAAGGTATTGTTGTTCTCCTTCCTTCTCATGTGCTAGTTTGTATAGATTTGAAAGGAAGTCAGTGTCCACGTTAAGCACTTTCTGTCTTAGAGTAGAGTCTATCTCTTTGAGGCAATCTACCTGTCTGCAGGGAGATTTTCCTACAATAGAGGGCATGTAGCTTCATGGGTGACATGTGTCGACCCATTCGTATGCAATTAAAACCATAGGAATAAGCCATGTTGGGGGTCTTCATTTCTCCATCCATCACCTAAGTCCAAGGGTTCGACCTTCCAATTCCCCATCCGTTGTCTGAACTCATGATTATCCATGATCGACCTATGTCTCGTATTGTTTTCAGATCCCTTAACTAGAGAGTTCAAGCCTGTGTGTGAGATCTTTGTGCACCCTTACACAATCCCGAAACCATAACCTTGAGTCTGTTCCATGTTGCATGATTGAGAAACCCAAATTTTTTTGGGTCATGTTGTGCTATCCCAGTGGGTTGTTGTTGAAGCATAGTTCCTGACCGTGTAAGGTTGCTGCCATTGACTTTTCATTGTTGAGCCTTGTTTTTGTGTCCTCACTGTGTTGGAATTGGTCACAAGAATAGGTTGCCAAACCTATGAGAAACTCTCTCCATGTGAGAGATTGTGATGATGAATTAAGAACTTCTAGAAGGGGTCTTGTAGCTGCTACAAAACTCTGAGACTTTCAGTCTGGTCTATTACTGAAGCCCAAGGCAAGGGAGGTTAGCAGTGGAAGGACTGTCTTGGTGACAGTGAAGGTGTATACTCCTGGGGTGGGATAGGCATGTGGAGAATGAGATTCTGTGATCAGTGGGCATAACTGATTCCTGGGAGAAAATCCTTCCTTTGTAACTAGGTGTCTTCCCGTTGACCTTGCCTAGCCTAGGATTCCCTATCTAGTGGAGCTTAGTCCCAGCTCGGGGGTGACCTATTGCTGAGAGTGTTGAGCAGTGTGGTTTAAGGCCATTCATTGTTCTCGCAGATCGGAAGAGCGAGAACAATGAATGNTCATGGAAGGTCTGCATGCAGTTGGTGAATTACATCTAGTTTCAAAGATAAGTATATGCATGTGTTTAAATTCAACTTTTAAATGCATGTCTGTGATGCTTGCAATATTATCATGTATTCCATTGCGATGATGTTTACTTTTGTGCATATGAATTATTGTTAATTCCATGGATTATGTATACTAGCAGTAATTATGTGCTTACTCTATGTTAATGTATTAAATTTATTTAAATGCATGTTATATAAGTGTTATTCCGTAGTAGAATTACT
Organism: Picea mariana; assembly: GCA_032191745.1. Taxonomy (NCBI): domain Eukaryota; kingdom Viridiplantae; phylum Streptophyta; class Pinopsida; order Pinales; family Pinaceae; genus Picea; species Picea mariana. Next base: position 3,983 of record JASDQU010098294.1, on the reverse strand, counting down.
CATGGTGTGGGTTGACAGCCTGGAGGATGTTACATTTTAGTATCATATCTTTAAAGGGATAAATTCATAAGTGTTGGTAGCATTTCCTGACCTTTGGAGGGTCGTGGATGTTACATTTTGGTATCAGAGCCAAGGTTTTCAACGTTGAGCCTGGATGGGCTAGATAAGGGGCCATTGTACCCGAGGTTTTAGGTAGAAATTGTGTCTGGAGGGACTAATTTCGAACCTTAGATTATTTCTAAGTGCCAAGGGGTTGCTTGGCCATGTTACAAAACTGCATTCAGTGTGGTATTTGGCCACAGAGAGAGTGGGATCACAATGCATGAAGTGTTGGAGCCGTTGGATCTGGTCGGGAGAAAAGGAGATCCCTCATGATTGTTAGATCTGGAGAAAGTTCAAAGGAGTTATCATGGAAACCTTTCAAGGATTTGACTATCGATAAAAGAAAGATGTGTTGATGCATGAACTCCTGATGCCCAAAACTTTGAAGTTCCGAAACGATCTACACCATAGATCAGAGGAAGAAAACTTGACCATTGGATCAAGCGAAAAGTAAATCGCAATTTTGAGATTTCGGCTATCAGAAAAAAAGAAATGTGTGGACGCACAAACTCACGAAACCCAAACTCTCAGAAATAAAAGTGAATGTGTTAGGACTAGATGACATCACCGAAGGTGATGTGGACCCTCCTAAGCATGCCACATGCCACTGTGGTTGTTGGAAACAACTGTGTGATGTGGGCCCAAAGGGGATGAAGTAAATCAAAATTTCGGAAGTCGAAAGATTTGGAGGAAACAAGTGTGGGAACCTCTGAGGTCCGACGTCCTGAAACTTCGATGGCGGAAGGACCACAGTGGGTTCCAACCATTGGATGTTGTGTACACGTGGACCATTGATCCACCCAATGTTGTGAATTCGGTAACCATAACTCGAGAGACAGTGGTCTAGCATTTGTTCACAACCCGTGATCGCATGGGCTGGGGACTAAGAGAGGGGGGAATATCACCCAAACGTTATAGAGCTGAGTAGAGCTCAAAAGATTCATGAAGTTGAAACATTTTCCTAGAATCGGGTTGGTTTTGAATGTGTGGAATTTGTTAAGGAAATATGGCCTGACAAATTCTAGTTGTCTGCACGTTGTGATTGTAGAAGTTGACGAGGGCCAGAACTGGTCAAAGATGTCACCGAGTGCAAAGAAATGGAAGATGCATGAATTTCCTCCAGTTCATAGAATGAAAGAGAAGGAATGGGCATCCACTTGGGAGTCGAAGGATCAAACTCCAATGGGCATGGAAAATAGATGGATAAAGAAGGGCATATGATGAAAATCATTGAAAGATTATAGAAGGATTTCCAGACTCGCTGAGCTGATAGCCGAAATCTCATAAGAGCCATGGATCAGCAGGGTGAATTCAACTTAAATATGTTGAAGAGTCTGGAAAGAATAGAATGGAAATTGGAAAAGGAGAGTGAGACAAGAAAAACAGGGAGTCGCAGGACTCCTAAGAGAAAAAGAAGATCAAGGAGTGTTAAAAAACATCATTGTCGCTCCCCAAAGAATTCTGGTAAGGAAGCACACAATAGTTCAAGCCCATCAACTACCAGGAAGAATAGGAGGTATGTGGTGGATGAACTGAAAGGATAAATGAATAAGATTAAGCCTCCCACGCTAGATGGAGAACACCATAAGGAGGAATATTTCGAAACATGGTTGCTTGGCATGAGGAAATATTTCCAACTACAAAATTATTCCTCTCATGCAGAAGGAAGAATTGTGATGTATCAATTGAAAGTAAAAGCATCCATGTGGTGGGATCATCTTGTGCAAGTGAAACACCTTAGAGAGAAGGATATCACTTGGAAGGAATTCAAGAGGTATTTCGAGAGGAAATATTTGACTAAAATATATTATGACAGAAAGATGAAATAATTCTTTGAACTCAAGCTGGGTAGCATGACGATTAATGAATATGAGTAAAGATTTTTGGAACTGCTGAAGTATGTTTTGTTCATCATGGAGGAGACTATCAATATTTAGAGGTATCTAAATGTATTACCACCTTCCATTGGTGACAAGATTTAGTATGATGATCCTAAGACTATGGAAGAAACGATAAGAAAAGAGAAATTCTTATATGAACAACAAAGAGAAAAGCCTACCTTTCAGAAGGCTTGGGACAACCAGAGGAAGTTCAAGAAAGAGTAGAGGAAAAAGGGAAACAAGCCTGCCTTTTTCAGAAATAGTCCTCAGGGACAACCATCTTTTAGAGAGCCTAGAAAGGTTGAAGTGGGTGGTCAATTACCAAGGAAAACACCTATGGAGTGTTGGGGTTGTAAAGGAAACCATAGGTACAGATATTTCCCCCACATAAATGATAAAGTGAGAGTCATAAAAAATGTTCATCAAGATAAAACAGTGGAGGACATGGGCAGTAGAACGGAAAGGATCTATGCAACCCTGGACAACAAGCAAGTTGAATTTCAATTGCACATGATTGAAGTGGAAGGTATGATTAACAGGCGACCACTTATTGTTTTAATTGATTCAGGGGCTATCCATAGATATATAGATCCTAGAGTGGTGGAAGGTTTTCATTTATCAAGAAGAAAACATGAAGAGTCTTGGTTAATGTAGTTGGCTACATGAACCAAGAGGAAAGTCACTGAGTTGGTTAAGTCTTGTCCTGTGGACATGAAAGGATTGAGCACGAAGACTGAATTGAATATTTTGTCTTTAGTCTCTTATGACTGTTTAATTGGGATGGACTGGTTGGACCAGCACCATGCCCTCCTTGACTATCATAAAAAGGAATTTACTTGCTTGGATGAGAAGGGGAATCAGAAAATAGTCCAAGGAATTCCTAGAGTTGTAGTTGTCAGGGAAATTTTAGCATTACAGCTAAAGAAATGCTACAGGAAAGGTTGTCAGTTGTTTGCATACCATATGGAGGAAGCATCTAAGGATGAGGTCTAAAATATTGGATACCATGCGGTACTAAAAGAGTTTGAAGATGTATTTTAGGAGGTACTCGGACTACCTTCGAAGAGAGATATCGATTTCTCTATAAATTTGATGCCTAGAGCAACTCCAGTGTCGAAAGATCCTTATAGAATGAGCACACCATAGATAAAATAACTTCATTTGCAGCTTTAAGAGATTCCGAGGAACGGGTACATTCTCCCAAGCATTTCACCTTAGGGTGCCCCAGTTCTATTAGTGAAGAAGAAGGATGGAAATTTGAGGTTGTGCATCAATTTCTGATAATTGAACAGAGTAACTATCAAGAATAAGTACCCTCTGCTAAGGATTGATGACCTCTTCGACCATTTGAAGGATGCACAGTTATTTTCGAAGATAGATCTCAGATCAAGATATCACCAGGTAAGAATAAAGGATGAAGACATCACCAATACCACCTTTAGAACAAGGTATGGTCATTACGAGTTCACAGTGGTGTCGTTTGGGCTGTCGAACGCACCTATTGTTTTTATGTGCTTGATGAATGGTGTGTTCAAGGACTATCTAGACAAGTTTTTCATAGTCTTCCTGGATGACATTCTGGTGTATTCCAAGTCAAAGGAAGAGCATGAACAACACCTAAGGATGGTGCTGTAAGTGCTAAGAGAGCACCAACTATATGCTAAGTTGAGAAAATGCTCATTTTATCAAGAACAGATCCATTACTTGGGGCATATTACTTCAGAAGAAGGGATCGTCATGGATCCTGAGAAGTTTGAGGCCATCAGAGAATGGTTAGTGCCAAGGAATGTGGCATAAGCTAGATCCTTTATGGGTCTAGCGGGCCATTACAAAAGGTGTTGGAAATACTAGAACAACTGAGAGGGGGGGTGAATCAGTTGTTTATAAGCTTAAACAATTTTATGCCTTTTAAATAATTTTTAAGATTTCTTCATGTGTCATCAACCAATCATACAGCATATGGACAGTAAGAGTAAAGATCATCAGTCACACATAAAATAC
>JASDQU010098293.1:10558-21447 GCA_032191745.1 Picea mariana | reverse complement strand
TAAGGGGACCACTTTGGAGTTCATCCATTTGTGCACCTTATCAATCATGATAAGACAATAATGAGTCATCTATACATTTTTCCAACAATGCATCATATACCAATGAAACCACATCGACCGATCTTCATCATTTATCAATCACAACTCATTGATCCATCTTCATCATATCAATGAAAACTCATTGATCCATATTCATCTATGCATTCTCATCAAGAACAATACATATTATATTACATCAATCATCAATCAACCAATCCTTTGAAATCAATCAATCACTTGACATCAATCAATCAAACCATTGGCATCAATGACAAAATGATCCAACAGATGGATATGAGGATCCTGATCAACACTGGTTCTTATGCGGAGCTGTATGGGGAATCAAGCAAGTTATAGATGAAGCTTTCAAGAGAGCTCATTTTAGTACTTCCTTGAGGGATCACGCACTGAGATGGTATATGAATTTTGATTCAGTATCTGCACAACCTAAGCCACCGAATGACATTAAGACTGTGTTGAGTGCATAATTCAAGAAACCTAAGTCGGAGTCACAGTGTAATACAAAGTTGAAGGAGGTCAAGAATAAGGTAACTAAACCTATTTGGGAGTTTGATCAGAGGTTTAAGACCTTGACAGGCCATTTAAGTTTTCAGATTCCAGATGAACATAATAAATAATGGTTCATCATATCCATCCTACCACATATCAAAGTTCCTATGATGCAATAGAAGGTCACTTCGCAGGATGAACCATTAGAGATCGCCATGAAACTAGAAGAAACCCCTGTAGGATAATCCAGTCTAGGTATGAGTTGTATTTTGAATCAGTTAACTAGTTTATCCTTAGAGGTGGAAGATATGAAGAAAGATAAAGGAAAAGAGAAAACATAATATATATGGTGTATCATATGTAAATTAGAGGGTCGTGACAAAGAACATTGTCCCCTATTTCATGAATACTTGGCCTCTGGAGCACCTATTCCTTTGAAGTAGGCTACTGTACCCTGGTGCGAGGTATGTATAACTAGACACCACCCTGGTGAATGTTACTATATGCAAAAATATGTCCAGACACCTACCAATATTTATTGTACATTCTGTAAATCTATGGGGCATGATGAGAAGGATTGTAGGGCTTACGATCTCATGCATGGAAGAACAAGGGATACATATAGAATTCAAGGAGAATCTCAACAAGAAGGAAATAATGCATAGTTCAACTCCCCAGGAAGAGGAAATTTCAACACTCGTGGTGGATTCAGAGGAAGAGGACGAGGAGGAGGTATGGGTCGAGGTCGAGGTTATATTATTTTCTATAACTGTGCCCAGCCAGGACATTTGGAAAGGGATTGTCAGAACCATTGTACTACTTGCAACTATTGTAATTCATTTGATCATGTTATCAAACAGTGTCCAATGTTGTTAGCTAAAATTCAGGAGAGATGAGGAGGAAACCAACAAGTCCAATTAATATCAACAGAACCTCACGGTGGTAACCCCAGAGTAGTTGTTATTACTAGAGGAGGATTTGTTATAGGAGAAGATAGGGAAACTCTAGGAAAGACTACAAAAGGATCAGGGATCATAAGAGCTGCAGAGAAGGCATATTTGTTTGATCCAAGGAGAGAAAGGCATGCTTTTGAAGAAGCAAGGAGAGAATTTGTAGGAGAACAAGCTTCTTCTTCTAAGGCACAACCATGAGTTAGGGAATGTGAAATGCCACTAGAATTTGATCAATCTGCTCTATCTAAACAAGGAAAAGAGGTAAGAAATCCCATGGACTTCTTATATATGTGTATCAATTTGATTAAAGATGAAAAAGTTGTGTAGGATCTACAAAACCTAGTAAGAAAATCTGAAATTGGGAGGATAGACCCTATGCTAAGTAGAGATGTGAATCAAGTATCAAGGAAAAGAAGAACAAACAAGGAATTTCACCTTAGCACTCAGATTGGAGACTACGATGTGGACTATGTGGTCCTTGACTTGGGATTAGAAGTAAATGTTATGACAAAGCAGACTTGGGAACTAATGGGAAAACCTAGATTGATTTACTCCCCTATCAGGCTCAGGATGGCTAATCAACAGGCAGTGATCCCCCTTAGAAGACTAGATCATGTCCTTGTAGACATCGATGGGGTAAGGACATTTGCATACTTTGAAGTGATTGAGATTGTTGATGATAGTTGTTCTTATCCTACGCTGTTAGGAATTGATCAGGATTTTAACAATTCGACTGTTGTTGACATAAAAAGGAGAAGAATGACATTTGAGGGTAATGGCCTTAAGGTCATTTCACCTCTTGATCTTGATGAAGGTCGTAGATACACAGAACCCATAAGAGAATAAGACCACGCCTATGAGCTAGAGAGCATCTATAAACTGACAGCAAGACAACAGGATTACATTAGTCCTATAGCAGATGGAAATCTCAGCTGGCGAAGTGAAAGTGCATGTTCATAAGATTGAGAAGAAGCATTGGAAAATTGGCAGAACAGAATGTATAAAGTCTCTATGCGGAGGCGTGCTAGATTGACCAGAACAGCTCGTTGGATTGGCACATAAGTAAGTAATCTTCCTACTTTTGATGGTTTGAATCATTTAGAGATATTTCTAGCTGAATTTGAGAGAATTGTACCAGTACAATAGAGGATGTTGGCACTGGATGAAGCATTGAAATCTACACCAACTATATGGTGGGGAACACACAAGAAGAACATCACAGAGTGGGTACAATGTCACACCTTACTGAAAATGCGCTTCTTAGACCAAGCTGAAGGATGCGAAGTTCGATACACAGGACAAAGTTGTCCTAAGGACCACATGCGAAGTTGTTAGGAGGCCTGGAGAAGTATTCCTAAAGAATAGTGGGTGCATAAGTTCATTAACACATTGGACACTACACCTATCAACTGGTATCTTCAAGCATAACTGCACTTCATCACTACAGATTGGTAAGGTATGACCCAAAACTTTATAGCTACCTTCCTATTTGAAATTCAATACCCTACAATATACCAAGATTTACAAATCATAAGACAGAAGGTTTTGAGGAGACACCTAACCTCCCCCTTGAACAAGAAGAAGATGAATGGATTGCGCCTCTTCAGCAGTTACAGGATTGCTAGAATATTAATATTGATGAGGATGATGACCCGAGGGATGTAAAAATTTTAGAAACTGTAGGATAAAGATACATAGAAGGGCCAAGGATTGAATTACCATTTTTTGGGCATCCCATTAAACTTAAGAAAGTTAACATTGGAACATAGAAAGCACCTAAGATGGAAAACTGATCCAGGAGGCCCCCTAAGCTCAGAAAATGCTCAAAAAATCAAAGTTCTCATAATTAAATGAAATTGGTGCCATTGCATCCATCTTGTCGCGCTAATTCCGGCAGTATATTTACTTCCTCAAACGGGCTCTGGATGCAAAAGTTATCGCGTTCTGATCGAAAACCCAAACATGTAAAAAGTCAACTGGTCAACTATCAAAAGTCAACGTTGACGTCAGTATGAAAACATGTTGACATCATCACTGCTGACATGGAAAGTATGGTCAAAGGACACGTGGAAAACAGGTGTGGTTGACTGGGTAGAGTACGATGCTGACAGGTGGAAGGCAGGTGGACCAATCGATGGTCGACAAGTGGCACTTTGCTGGTAAATGAAGAAGTGCCACGTGGCCCTGACATGGGCTTCCACGTGGCACTAGATGGAAAGTTAAAAATTGTATGGAGTCCGTGGGTTTTGAACCCACAACCTGCCACAACCAATTCAACTCCTTGGGGAGAGCCCTACATGTTTCTTAGTATATATAACACCTTTAATTATATTTAAAGTGTAATACTTTATTGTATGGGCGGAAGGGGGCTGGGGCATAGTTTTATGCAGTCATATGACCACAAAGAGGGAGTGTGCGCCATTCAAGGGGGATGATCCCAATAATTAAATAGAAAGTGGGTTTTATCCTATAGTTAGAGATTTTTTGGGGATTTTTGATTGATATTTAGCCCAGAAAATGGATTTTTGAGGATTTTGAGGCCATTTGAAGAGGGATTTGATCCCAAAAGAGGCTGGATCTTGAGGGAAGTTGGGATTCCTCATACAATACTTGAAAACTATAAGAACCAGGATTTTTTAAGCCTTGAGGAGACTTTTTGATGCAGGGTTTTGAAGGAGCAGTTTGTAAATTTTGGCATTTTCTCATGTTTTGAGAGGCGTTTTTCTCATGTTGTTGAGAGGATTTTGATGGTGCATGCATGAATCTAAGAAAGATGGTATTGCACAGAAGACATGAAGCATGTAATGTAACAACAAAGAGCATTGTAAGAGAACTTTGAGCATTTTAAAGAGCAATAAAGAAGTCCTCCACTTGGAAGCGGGCCCGAATATGTAGCCAACGACTGGTGAACTCTGTTATCAACCTCTTGTCTCTATTTCTCTTTCTGTTTTGTTGTTCTATTCTCTTCATTTTCAACATGAATATTAATGGTTGATCTCTTTATACATTAATAAGCATCAATTAAAAGCCACTTTTGATATTCCGCAACCAAATAATAAGCTTCATGTATTTCGCATTCTTAACGATCCGATGCCTAAAATACATTAAACTAACTTGCGATTTATCAGTAATACCTTCATTTTTGGATCAATTTTATGGTATCGGATCATTTGGTTTTGAAGATTTGACAAGAATTACAAGTATTGGATGCTCACGAGAGAAAAACTCAAGCGAGGAGAAGGCCAACTTGAGGCTCTTGACACAGAGATTCAAAGGTGACAGCATAAGAAAGAGATGTCCTCGCCACGGAAATTGGGTCTCTTCAACTCTGAAGATGATTTCTTCGAGGCCTTTAAATTGATGCAAGCCATGGTATAGGAGCTTTACCATGAAAGAGGTTAGCGAAGGAACTCAAAAGTTGAAGAAGGTGAATCTTCGGTAAGAGCAGAAAGAGCAGTTGGAGGTGGTGGACCTTCAGAACCTTCTTCTCCTTCATCCTCATCATCTAATAATGAAGCAAGTGTACATTCCTCCAAGGATAAGCAAAAAACTCATCATTCTTCTGATATGCCATTATTAAAGTTAGATGTAAAGTTTCAATTACCCAGTTATGATGGTGAATTAGATGCAGAAAAGCTAGATAATTGGGTGAGACAATTAGAAGTCTATTGCAGGATACAAAAGATTGTTGATGATGAAACTAAGATCCAACTAGCAAGTCTCAAAATGGGAGGCATAGCTCTCATATGGTGGGAAAGCAGAACTAGAGATGATCTTAAGAAAAGTGGTAAAACAATCTCCTCCTGGAATGATTTTGTTATTGCATTAAAACAATAGTTTTACCCTTTAGCTTACATGCAACAAGAAATGATGAATTGGCAATGTTTAAGGCAATCAAAAGGTCAAAGTGTACAAGAATATACTCACATATTTCGTAAGAAAGCTTTAAATTTGGGTATTCCACTATATACACAAGAGACACTCCTAAAATATATTGGTGGTTTACATTCTTATCTTAAGAACACTATTCTTATGCTAAATCCTTCTAGTTTTGATGAAGTATGTGTACAAGCCATTCACATTGAATCCAGTAAAGGGAATGTTGGTGATAGTGTTTCTACAGATACTTGGAAAAGAAAGGATGCAGGGAAAAGGAAAGAGAAGAAGATGGCCACGACAAGAAAGGAGAAGCCTACTTGCGAGCATTGCAAGAAGGTAGGTCATGATGAAGATCATTGTTGGACCTTACATCCTGAAATGAAGCCAAAGAAGTATGCCAATCAAGGAAGGAAGAAGACCACAGCTGCGACAGTTCAAGTGGATCTTGGATCAGATTCTAGTGATGAGACACAGGTTGTAGCTATGGGAATCTGAGGTATAAATTATGTTGCAAGTACTAGCTCTTCTAGATCAGTTGATTTAATTGATGAGTATAAAAGGAATGAACTTTTCCACATAAGGGTTATAACAAATAATGTTAAAGTTGATACTCTTGTAGACAGTGGATCACAAGCCAATCTAATCAGTGAAGAGGTTGTAAATAACTTGGGACTTGAAACAAAGCCACATCCTAAACCATATCCATTGGGATGGATATGTGGGGATAATAATTTACAAGTAACCAAGCAATGTAAAATCAAGTTTGCAATCACTTCTAACTATGTTGATGAAGTAGAGCTTGATATAGTGCCACTGGACATATGTGGAATTGTACTAGGAAGCCCATACCTTTTTGATAGGAAAGCTATATTATACAGAGAGGAAAATAAATATTGCTTCAAGAAAGATGGGAAAGAGCACATTGTTCGTGTTCATCGCATGAAAACTGACAGGTCTTTTGTAGCTACAGGGAAGTTAAAAAGAATGGTAAATTCAAGCAAAAGTTTAACACTTATGTCTGTAACAAAACATAAAGTTAGTGATGCTAAACATGAGATGATTCCATATGTTTCAAACAGTCATGAAGTTTCACTGGAGGTACAACATAAGGTTCAGCTGCATAACTTGATTACTATTCTTGTTCAAAAGGGGAAGCATGTTTTGTCATTTTCATTTGCATACTCAGTATTATTGTTTAGTTTGTTGTTGTTCAGTGGTGTATGTCTTCAAAGTGCGACAAATAATGTAGATGATTGTGTGATAAATGAAATGATTACTTTGATAAACAATGCTATCTTAGTTTTCATGTTTGTTGTGATTAGTCAGGTGATCATTATCCCAGCAGAGAGGATGGATGATACAGGATAAAGTGGGGACGCAGTACCGTCACTTCTTACCTGAGTAAAAGAAGACTTTTGGTGGTCCAAAAGCTTCCAAAGTGGGGAGTAATGATCTAGGAGGCTCCCTAGGCTCAAAAAATGCTCAAAAACCAAATTTCTCGGAATTGAATGAAAATGGTGCCATTGTGTCCATCTCGGGGTGCTGATTCTAGCAGTATATTTACTTCCTCAAATGGGCTCCAGATGCGAAAGTTATCACGTTCTGATCGAAACCCAAACATGTAAAACGTCAACTGGTCAACTGTCAAAAGTCAACACTGACGTCAGCATGATAGCATGTTGACGTCATCACTACTGATGTGGTAGGTACGGTCAGAGGACATGTGGCTGGCAGGTGTGTCTAACTGGATAAAGTACGATGCTGACAGGTGGAAGGCAGGTGGACCAATCGATCGTCGACAAGTGGCACTTTGCTGGCAAATGAAGAAGTGCCACGTGGCCCTAACATGGGCTGCCATGTGGCACTGGATGTAACGTTAAAAATTGTATGGAGTCTATGGGTTTTGAACCCATGACTTGCCACAACCAAGTCAATGCCTCGGGGACAACCCCAACACCATCGCGCCCTACATGTTTCTTATTATATATAACACCTTTAATTATATTTAAAGTGTAATACTTTATTGTATGGACGGAAGGGGGCTGGGGCTAAGCCCTAGCCCAGGGTTTTATGCATTCATATGACCACAGAGAGGGAACACACGCTAGTCAAGGGGGATAAGCCCAATAATTAAACAGAAAGTGGGTTTTATCCTATAGTTAGTGATTTTTTTGGGATTTTTGACTAATATTTAGCCCAGAAAATGGATTTTCGAGGATTTTGAGGCCATTTGAGGGGGGATTTGATCCCAAAAAGAGGCTAGATCTTGAGGGAAGTTGGGATTCCTCATCTGAGCCTTAAAAAATATAAGAACCAGGCTTTTTTAAGCTTTGAGGAGACTTTTTGATGCAGGGTTTTGAAGGAGCAGTTTGTAAATTTTGGTCTTTTCTCATGTTTTGAGAGGCATATTTCTCATGTTGTTGAGAAGATTTTGATGGTGCATGCATGAATCTGAGCAAGGAGGTTTTTCACAACAGACATGAAGCATGTAATGTAATAGCAAAGAGCATTGTAAGATAACTTTGAGCATTTTAAAGAGCAATAAAGAGGTCCTCCACTTGGAAGCGAGCCCGGAGATGTAGCCAACGATTGGTGATCTCCATTATCAACCTCTTGTCTCTATTTCTCTTTCTGTTTTGCTGTTCTATTCTCTTCATTTGAAGCATGAATATTAATGGCTGATCTCTTTATACATTAATAAGCATCAAGTAAAAGTCACATTTGATATTCTGCAACCAGATAATAAGCTTCATGTATTTCGCATTCTTAACGATCTGATGCCTAAAATACATTAAAATAACTTGTGATTTATAAGTAATACCTTCATTTTTGGATCAAAAACATTGGAGACTATTGGGATGATTCTACTATTAGCAAGATCACATAATTATTGCATGAATATCAGGACTTGTTTCCAACCAAGTTCACAGACATGAAGGGCATTAAAGGGCCCATTGGAGAAATGTAGATTCCTCTGAGACCATATGCAAGACCTATCAAAAAGATACCTTACAGACTGAATCCCAGGTACAAGAAAAAATTTAGGATTGAGTTAGATAGAATGTTGGAAGCAGGAATCATAGAACCTGTTGAAGAATCTGAATGGATCAGTCCTATGGTGGTCCAAGATAAGTGTTCGACAACACAGGTATTCCAATAGAGTATGAACACCTTCAGTAACCACTCAAATAACCAGATCAAAGATCAACACACCGATGTTTTCATGTGGTAAAACCCCTACGGGGAAACATCCACAGCCCCATCCAACACGGCCACTTGGAGCAGTTTATTAATTCAAAGAAAAATTTTACATAGAGATTTTACAAGAGATTTTCTCACAATCGATCATCGACAAATGACCCTCCATTATCATTAAATAGAGATCATGGACCAATGATCAATGGTCGTTAATATTGAGGAGAGTATGAACCATCGGATCACTCTATGTCGGGAACATATCATGACCGTCAGATTTCCTAACTACAAATGCATATTAATGCTTACTAAAGAAACACACTAGAAAACACACTTGTATCTAATGACACAATAGACCAAGTAGATCTTACTAACTCCTAAGTGTCTAAATATCCTAACATCCCCCCTTAAGAACAACTTGGGATAGGATTGAAGGATTTACAATAGTGACACAATAGGAGAAGGAAGGAGGCATTAGAGCCTATCCCCCCTTAATGACAACTTCATGAACTCCTAACATAGATCAAACTTTGGAAAACTTCACTTCTATAAGAGACTTTGTGAAAATGTCTGCAACTTGATCTTTTGTAGGGAAAAAGAGCACTTCAATAAATTGATCATGAATGAGCTTTCTGATGAAGTGTATGTGTAGCTCGATGTGTTTGCTATGCTGATGTTGAAATGGGTATTTGGCGAGCTTGATGGCACTCTGATTGTCACACCAAAGGCTGGTCAAATGCTGGTGCTGGAATCCAAACTCTGAAAGGATCTGTCGAAGCCACAGGGCTTCCTGACTTGCATTTATCGTTGCTCGGTACTCTGCTTCTACTAAAGAAAGTGAAATAGCATGTTGTTTCTTACAGGCCCAAGTGACAGGTCCTGAACCAAGGCTGAAAACATAACCTGCAGTAGACTTCCGATCATCAGGGTCACCAACCCAATCTAAATCAGTGATACTAACCAATAAAGGATTCCCCCCTGAACTATAATGTATTCTAAATTGAACTGTACCACGAACATAGCGAAGTATCCATTTAGCTGCTTTCCAATGGCATTCATGGGGTGTTTGCATATATTGGGCAACAAGACCAACATAAAAGGAAATATCAGGACGGGTATGAGCCAAGTATAAGAGGCTACCAACTAACTGACAGTACAGGGTGGCATCAACTTGCATTTACCGCTGCTCGGTACTCTGTTTCTACTGAAGAAAGTGAAATAGCCTGTTGTTTCTTACAGGCCCAAGTGACAGGTCCTGAACCAAGGCTGAAAACATAACTTGCAGTAGACTTCCGATCATCAAGGTCACCAACCCAATCTGAATCAGTGAGACCAACCAATAAAGGAGTCCCCCCTGAAATGTAATGTATCCCGAACTGAATTGTACTACGAACATAGCAAAGTATCCATTTAGCTACTTTTCAATGGCTTTCATGGGGTGTTTGCATATATCGGGCAACAAGACCAACAAAAAAAGAAATATCAGGACGAGTATGAGCCAAGTATAAGAGGCTACCAACTAACTGACAGTACAAGGTGGCATCAACTTCAGGAGAAGTACATAATCCCTGTCCTTTATGTGGCTCAAAACATTTAAACCAGTAAGGATAAGGTCATCAACATAAAGGACAAGGATTATGATATGGCTTCCTCCTTTCTTGGTATAGACATTAGGATCAAAATGGCATCTAGAGAATCCATTGGCAAAAGAAAGCTATCCATTTTGGCATACCAAGCTCGGCGAGCTTGCTTGAGACCATAAAGAGATTTCTTGAGGTGACAAACAAGACTAGAGTCATTCAGAAGGTTGTTACATGTAGATTTCTTCTTGCAAATATCTGTGCAAGAAGGAAGACTTAACATCCATCTGATGGACCTCCCATTTATGTGAGGCAGCAAGGGCAAGAACAAGGCGGATGGAACTCATTTTTTCTACAGGGGCAAAGGTTTCATTATAGTCAATTCCTTCAACTTGGGAAAATACTTTGGCAACTAATCGAGCCTTGTGTCTTTCAACACTTCCATCTGATGCATACTTAGTTTTGTAAACCCATTTGCATCTAACAAGTTTTCTTCCTTTTGGAAGAGGTACAAGATCCCAAGTATCATTTGCCATTAAAGAACGGTACTCTTCATTCATTGATGTATCCCAATCTGGATGACCTGAAGCTTCTGCAAATGTCTTTGGATCATGAGTTTTTGAAACTTGATCCAAAAGAGAAGAGGCTCAATGGAACTATGAACGTGTCCAACGTTGATCTGAAGGATCACCGATAAGATCACCAGTTGCTTCTCGTGTTGAACGGACCCATC
>JASDQU010098293.1:0-10255 GCA_032191745.1 Picea mariana | reverse complement strand
CAGGAATGTGAGCTCATGTTATACTGCCAAATACACGGAAGTGACTTACATTTGGTTTAATTTTAGTCCAAGCTTCTTCCAGTGTTATATTTTTAAGAGCCTTTGTGGGAGTACGATTTACTATTTAATTTGCACAGTTGATGGTTTTTTCCCAATACTTTAGACTTAATCCCTTATATTGGATCATACACTTGCACAGTTGATGGCTTCTTCGTCGACCACCACCCAGTTGGTGGATGTGCATTTTTTACAGTCGTCGTCTAACAGGAATGGTAACCAACAACCAGGAGGGACTAAGAAGAAAGGATGAGGTAATAATCGTAAGGGTGGGAAAAATAATAATAAAGCCAAAGATGACAATAATAATGAAAAATCGAATAATAATGTTAGTGAGGGAAAGAAAGAGAAGTGAAAGGTGAACTTTCCCTGTAAAATTTGTAAATATGATCACCTTACTCACTTGTGTCCCAAAATCAAGGATGCCTCGAGGCTCTTATTGTAGTCTCCCACTGTGCTGACAAACCCATTTCCACATAATCAACATATGGCCTTGAGGATCTCTAACACCGGAAATGCATTGATTGGGAGTCAAAACCCCTAGGCACATGAAGGTGGCCATCTATGCGTCAATATGGTTAAGTCTCAAATTGATGTAGCCACTCGATCTCATGATTACGGTTCTTCATAGACTATTATAGGTCCAAAGCCTCCTCCTCCCCAGGAAACACCCTTGCATATCGATGAGCTAGAACCTCTACCTTGTATTCTAAAAGGAGTACTAAAGAGATCTGCCCACAATCCTAATTCCATAGCCTCCCAGAACTATTCGATTGTCGAATATTTGGGACAAACCCCATGTGCAATGTCATCTTTGGAGGTTCTCCAGACATGTCCTTCATAGAGGAACACCTTGTTATCTGTGTTAGGATATCTAGACCCATGTGGCTCAAAGTTTATTAAGTTTGATGTCATGGATGTCAAGCCTCTCTTACCTTACCAAATGGCCTTTCAAATCCATGTGGAGTACACGAAAATTACCATCAAATGTATTGTAATTGATGAAGGTGATGCGACATGTGTGATGTCCCTAACATGTTGGAAATTCATTGGCTCTCCAACCCTGTCTCAATCTATGACTATGTTGATTGCATTTGATGTGCATTTGTTTCAACCCCATAGTATCCTTATTGCTTTCCAGGTCTTGTAAGGTATGAAACTCATGGAATTCGACGTCGAGGTGGTCGATGCACCTCTCCACTACAATTTACTACTAGGGAGTAATTGGACTTATGCCATGACAATATTTGTGTTGTCATTTTTCTACACTTTACGTTTTCCTCGCAAAGGGAAGATAGTGACGATTGATCAGTTTTCCTTTGTGCACGATATTCCTAGTGCATCAGCTGGAACTTCAGTGCCTGTGATTGATAATTCTTGACAGGAAACTAAGGATGTTGGTGTCGAGATGTATTCCTCTTTGATGGGTAGTTTCGATTTCACGACACCAATTCACCATATTCATGCCATTTCCAGTGAGTCTTCATCGTCGATGAGGGTTTTTACTTTCCATACTTCACATTTCAATGACCCTTGGACCCTACCTTCCCCGACTATGGCATACAAAGGTCAGTCACAAATTGGGATGGAAATGCCATTTTCAGTAGTGTAAGTCGTGTATCAAGCTTTTCTAGATGCTATTGCTGACTTGGATCCTTCCTCCTCGCAGACGGATGAGGTGGATCCTATTTTAGAGCCCATATGGGACACTTAATCATCTTGTTCACATGATTTCCTCAACGATAATTTACCTTCGGATGAATCCATCCTAGAGGCCATGTATGGTCCTGATAGGCCTTGGGACAATATGCATCATCGATCCTATTTTCTCCTGGAGCTTGTTAATATCGAATAAGATGACTTTATATCTACCTTGAGTGAGATGGTTAGTCACATCGAGGTTCCATTAGATACACATGGTATTTATTTCGAAGGAAACATGGAGAATATTTCTCCTACCGTCGCGATCGACATCTCTCATACCCCTGGTAAAATCGATAACGTATATATCAGTGTGGATTGTTTGTCTGAAAAAATTCAGATCTACATCGATCTCTTCAAATAATTTCGAGATGTATTCACTTGGTCATATGAAGAGATGTCATGGATTGACCCCAACATTGTCAAGCATGATATTAAAACCTATCTGGATGCTAAACCTATTCAACAACATCTTAGACTTGTTAATCCTATGAAGTCCCCTGCTATTAAGGCAAAAGTAGAGAAGCTACTTAATATTGGTTTCATCTACATGTTTCCCTTGAATGAATGGATGTCCAATCCCATTGTCGTAGAAAAAAAGCAAGGAATACTCTGCGTGTGTTACACATTATTTTGGTGACCCTGATGATGATTACATAAACATGTGTTCAAGTTCTCAATATAATCTTTTGCCTGAGAAAAGAAACCTCTTTCCACCCTTGCAAGATGAATTTTTGGAAGGCCGCCGCGGGCTGCTCCCTTTACACAGTGTGGAAATCCCTGGTTTCCGCATGCTGCACTATAGCCAACCCGCGGGATTTCCGCAGGCTGCTATATAGGCAGGTCGCGGTGGCTCTTTAAAACTAAAAGAAGAAAGAAGTTCTAGCAGCTTATAGAAGTGGAATCTTCTGGAAATATGAAGTGGCATCCATATGGTTACAATCCTACTGACTTCTCTGATTTGATGGAATCGTCTTCATCTCTTTAACCACTTCAACTTCTCCTATATAATAATATACTTCTCATGGAAAAGTTTATAGGTACAAGCATAAAGAAGCATAGAGACTGAAGAAAGTATAGGCTGAAGACTATGTGAAGAATCCTATTTCAAGTGATGCTTGAGGTCTCCATTCATCCATCAAGCTTTTGAGAGAAATCTTCTTGCAAATGTTGGAACAGATGTATGTGTGTGTCATAACAAAGGGACACTAAAAGGGAACTTGCAACATCAAGGCAATTCAGTTGTATCTTCTACCTTTCATTAATATAATACGGTGGCATGTCTCTTTCCCATAAAATGATTGATATTTTATTACACGACTCCTTGATCACATGTTTAGGTTGTCATTGAATTTCACTATTGTTGCTTTCACATTGGTTGATTTGTGCTATTGCAGATATGATCTCATAGGAACATCGGAGTAAGGCAGGATCAACAAAGACATAAGGAAGTGATTGATAAGGTATGCTATATATTCCTTCTTTGGTAGTGAAAATCAATGATTGAAACCTAGGGAAAGCATCGTGTTCCATCTTGTTTTGTTCTAGATCCAAGTGGATCTAGGGGGATTAGTTCATGTATGCATCTACCGATTTACCCGATAACAACACCATAGAAGGAATATTTTTAGATTTGATGGAGTGGAGCGCCTCTTGGGTGAGAGATACCACATCATGAATATGTCTCTCGAACCGAAAGTCCAATTTTTCCTTAGATTTCATAAGATCACTAAAAATAGGTTTGAGATGGTTGGAAATAATTTTGGATATTAGTTTGTAGAATAGATTACGATAGGATATGGGATGATAATAATCAAAGGTATCAGAATATTTCTTCTTACATATGAGAGCGAGAAATGTTTTATTGAAAGTACCCAAGATCTTCCCCATTCATTGAGATTCATAAACGACTTTTAAAATGTCTAACTTCAGGAAGTAAAAAAAACCCAAGAAGACCTCTATTATAAAACCATCCAGTCCAGGCATTTTACATTTCTGGAAGGAAGAGAGAGTAGCTAATACCTCCTTTTCATATATTTTTTCTTGGAGAGAAGCGTTAAAATCCTTTGAAATAAATCCGGGGAAGATTTTCACCACCTTGAGGATTTAAGAAATGGGGCAAGCGGGAGGGCTTCTGAAAAGGAAAGAGAGAAAATCATTACCATCAATTTCCTCAAAATAAGTAACTTGGGTGTCATTAGAATCTTTAATTTCTAAAATGGTGTTAAGGATTCTTCTTTGATTAGCGAAATTGTGAAAAAATTTAGACTTGCTATCACCTTCCTTCAACCAAACAACTCTACTTTTTAAGCCCCACTGAGCCTCCTCTTCATCCAACAAGTCTTTCCTTTGTTTTCTAAGTTCACTAAGAACCAATTCCTCCTCACTAGTGAGAGAAGAGGCTAGATCAACAATCAACAACTCTCCTATCTACGCTTCCATGTTAGCCAATAACTCTTTTTTTCCTAGAATTATGATTTTTGGCCCAATCAATCGATTCCTTCTTCGCCCTAGAAGAATTATCCACAAATTGAAACACAAAAGAACTCTCTAGATTATGTTCTAAAGGTCTCCAAACTGAATGGATCATACACTTGTAGTCCTCTTCCAATAGCCATCTATGGTTGAACTTAAAAGGAGTGAGAGGCTTTGGGCATTTTGAAGCAACTTCTATCGAAATCAACATGTAATCCGATAATCCTCCTACAAGAAATTTAGACTTGAAGACCCATAGACCTTCTGATAAATCCTCATAAATTAAGAAATGGTCAAGACGTTTGGTGACTAGAGCTAGAATCTTTCTCCCATTTCGTTAGTTCTTAGAGATTATTTGAGGCGGTAAGTCAATCACATGATTGGATTCAATCCAATGAGAGAATAATATTTCTTAGGGGCCAGACCTAGGGTTCACTCCCCAAACTTATTCGTGTGAAAGAATAAAGTTCAAATCCCCTCCTATAATAAGATTCTAGGCAAAGAGAAAACCATTGTTGCTTAGGTTGTTCCAAAAAGGGATCCTATTGGAATAAGGGTCATACAAATTAATGATTCTGAAAGAGAAACTTGAATCAGAGTCCAACAAGCCCTCTGAGTCATTGGGGAAAAACTTCCAATCCTTCAGCCAATGCCTAAAAGGCTCTATAGCTTTCTCCCCACTACACATAGTTTCTTGTATAATAATGAAATATATCCTGCTCGAGGATACAAGTTGTTTTAGGGAATTTTTCTTGGAGGTACCCCCCACTCCCCACCGATTGAGAGACAAAATAATCATTGGGTCATTTGTCACGAGCTTTCCCCGCTTTAAGGGCCCGAGTGATTGTTTCTTGTTTACCACTTCTAATTTCTTTGATCACCTAAATCTATGCCAAAGATATGTGGGATTTCCTACCCGTGTGAGCCAACCCTCCGAGACATACCTTCTCAATTTTTTTCTTCACTCGAGGACGAAGAATATAGGAAGACTTCAAAGATGACTTGGAGGAATCTGAAGTCAATGAAACATCATCACCTTTGGACAGGATGGATGGGGATGACAAAGGGTTGCAATGCTTGTTAGAACAAGGTCATGGGGGATGGGAAGGAAATGTGAACTGCCGAGGGGGAGGGGATTTGACCGACAGGGAAGGGTACCTAGAAAACTAAGAAGAATTATTTTCAAATTCAACCCCATTTTCAACTAAGGGAGGAAGAAGAAGCCAAAAACTTATGATTATCAGACGAAAAGGGAATCAAAATAGAAAGTGAGGAATAAAAGATCTTACATGCATCTAAAGTCTTGATAGGCTAGGATTTTATCAAGGAAGTAGCCATGCGAGGTTTATCCCCATACACTTCCTTGAGATTAGGAGAGCTAGAATGTCCCAAATTGGCCTTTCGTTTCCACATATGCTAGAAGGGGGAAAAGAAGAAGGTGGATTGAGGCACTGAGCTTGCAAATGTCCCATCTTGTGGTAATTAAAAAAAACCTCCAATAGTCTATCTATTGTAAAAAAGTGAAATCTCCCTAGACTAGCTCTATTTTTTTCTAGAATTCCTTCTCTAAGGTCAACCTAAATTTGGATCCAATCCTATCTCCGGTCTATATTTTGCTTACAATATGGCTTACAACACATGAAACGATTGATTTTTTTCACAATTGACTCCATTTTGAGGGTGCCATAAAATCTCTCATGGGGTCAAAGGAAATGGACCATACTTTTAGAACTAGGTTAGAAGGTCCCCAACCCCACGATATATTGAAAATTTTCATCATATCTGAATTTGAAGTAGAGCCATCCTCACGCCAACGTGTGGAACTTAGAACGATATCATATAATTCCCACCCAATTTGTATCTAACCACTTCTGTAAGGACGATGAGAAGACCATCTTCCCACATAAATGCCCCATCGCTGTCTTACTGAGCTTGTCTGGGATCTCATCCATTAACACATTTTCCTTGACAACCATTATTTGGAGTTCCAACAATGTTGCTTCCTCTTTCTCGAATTTGATACCTCTCCCACAATAAAACCCTCCTCAAATCCCCTTACACAATTATCAGCAACAGACTTGATAGCAGACAAGGAAGCTGGTGCATGCAAATGTGGCGACTATAAAGCAACATTAGTCTTAAGGAAAACATTCTTTGATTTTTAAATGGGAACTAGTCCTATACCCACCTAACATAGAGAATTTACCCTTCCTTGGGACAACCGAGGACAAATCGGTCATTTCTTTAGGATCTAATGGAGGTAGATGTGCCAGATCTACCTCTCGTTTCATCTGTTGCAGCTGATTAAAGTCCTCGTTAGAAATAAATACCTCCTCCCCACCCTTGTCATCCTCAGCAGAGTCTAGAATGACGTCATTCATTGCATTGAATTGCATTAGGATTTTGACTCACCTGTATTCACTTCAATGAATGATAGGAACAATACTGCAGATCCTCCACCTGTAAAGCACTAATTGGAAACCATCCTGAGTAGGCTAAAGGGAACTTCTAGAAGCGATCTCAACTGATGCTCGATCCTAGGAGAGGTCAAAGGTCCTCGAGGAAGAAAATTCATTTGACCTTCGGAGAAAAACCATGAGCATATTCTCCTTTTGGATAACCCCAAGAAGAAGATCAAAACCAAAAAACAAGCGATCCCTCATGGATCCCCACGCTGAGACGTCATTCCCTTTAGATTTTCACTACCTTATCCCTGTAGGCTGATGCAAACCTAGCCATAATCGTTGCCTCCTGTATAATGATTCAGAGCGGAAGCATAAGTAAAATATGGTGCGTGCTATGATCAAAACATTGTTCATTCTCAAACCATATTCTCAGATACGATCAATATTGATTCTCAAATCACTGTTCATTTAACCAATATTATCATATCAAATCATTGTTCACTTCATATCAGAGTGTCGTTGATTCTTAGATTAGATAAGATCATTGTTCATCTAATAGATAACTTCATTGCATGTATTATGTTCAACATTTGGGATAATGAAGGGATCAGTATGAAATTATAAGGTTCCAATTGTACTTTTGTAGAAGATTTTAAAATTTCATTTATTAATGAATTAAGAACATAGAAGGAAGCACACACTATAAAAGTTTAATTTCCCTCAAAACCATGAGCATATTCCCCTTTTGGATAACCCCAAGAAGAAGATTGAAACCCAAAAACAAGTGATCCCTTATGGATCCCCGCGGTGAGATGTCATTCCCTTTAGATTTTCACTACCTTAGCCCTGTAGGTTGACATAAACCTAGCCATAGTCTTCGTCGCCTATAGACTGATTCAAAGAAGAAGCCAAAATCATATATATATATATATATAACGAAGCAAACCTAAAATATGGTGCATGCTATGTTGTTCATTCTCAGACCATATTCTCGGATATAATTGATATTAATTCTCAAATCATTGTTCACTTTATATCAGAGCGTCGTTGATTCTTAGATCAGATAAGATCATTTTTCATCTAATAGGTAACTTCATTGCATGCATTATGTTCAACATTTGGGGCGACGAAGGGCTTAGTAGGAAATTCTAAGGTTCCAATTGTACTTTTGCAGAAGAGTTTAAAATTTCATTTATCAAAAATAGGGAAACGAATTAAGAACACAGAAGGAAGCACACATTGTTGGGATTTGGTGACAACCAATTACCAAAAATAGAGTATGGATCTTATTATTCTGTATTGGTTACAACCAAGTAGACCAAATTAGATTATGGATAGAGATTGTATTTAATATTCAGTTTCATGTGTGAATGTATAAATTCATGTAAGCTCGTAGAGGAAAAACGGATTATAAGAGACTGAGTGTATGAGAAACTTGTAAATCTGATGTAATCTCCATAATCCGAATAATAAGAAAACCGATGCCTATGCTTGATGGACGTAACCCAACGTTTGGATAAACCACTTGAAATCCCTGTATCTTTTTATATGTGTAGGATTGTTATTTATCATATTGTGAATTGTGTTTCCGCATTGACAATTCTAAGAAGTAGTATCAGAACTGATCTGATTGTGCATGTGAGCAGTGTCCGTGGGCGAGATCTATCAATGAAAAAACTTGTTTCATGAGCCGAGAACGAAGTTTTTATTTTGCATGGTCGCGGGTGATCTCTGTCGGAAGGAGCGACGCTGGTAAACTCTTCGACTGGTCACGGGTTCTCTATTGCACACGAGACCTATTTTTTATTATCTCGCCTGGGTTTGCCATTGCACAGAGTGACCATTTTTTGTCTGGTCGCTAATTAATTCTCCCTTACAAAGGTGCGACGGCTTCAAAAATTTTATGAGGGCACGACATATGTTTTTTGGAGTTATGGTATGTAATTTATGGTATGGCATAAAACAAAGTTGTATCTCCCAAAGATATGATTCGCTACTCTTTTTTGAATGTTATGCCTTATATTTATAATATTATAAATATGTATAAAAGGGTGGAGGAATTTTAAAAGGTGGATTTTTTATATTTCTTTTATTTTAATAAAATGTGAGGAAAAGTTGGGGTTAGTAAAAGGTTTTTTATTAAACTTTTTTATTAAAACCTTGTAAAGTTTTTATAAAGTTTTTTGCAGTGATTTGGGTATTGGAAGATTTTTTGTGTTAATGACTAAGATGCAGAGTTCGAAGTTTGAAGTTGAAAAGTTCAGCGGTAAAAACAACTTTGAGCTTTGTAAGCTCAAGATGCATGATTCACTGGTGCAACAAGGGTTGCAAAAAGCATTGGCAGGCAAGTCAAAGAAACCGACAACCATGACATAATGGGAATGGGAGGATCTGGATGCGAAAGCTCTTAGCACCATTCATTTATGTCTAGCGGATGAGGTTCTGTTTAATATCATAGGATAGGATACAACATCAGGCTTATGGAGCAGGCTAGAAAGTCTATACATGACAAAGTCCTTGACAAGTAGAATCTACTTGAAGAGACAGTTGTACAGTTTGTGGATGAAAGAAGGTACAAAAGTTGTTGACCATTTAAATACCTTCAATACCCTTATAGTTCAATTGACTAGTATGGAAGTTAATTTCGAAGATGAGGATAAGGCTATTACACTATTGTGTTCGTTGCCTGAATCTTGGGATAATCTAATTACCTCCATTAGCTTTAGCTAAGCAGATGTTTTAGATTATGCCTCTGTTGTGGGAGCTTTGTTGGCTGAGGAGATGAGGAGAAAATCTAGTAAAGAAACCTCAACTTCAAAGGCAATGCTAGTCAAAGGTCGAACCACAGAGAAGAATGAGAGAAGTTCTTTCCGATCTAAGTCAAGACAAAGAAAGGGTAAAGCAAAATGTTGGCACTGTGGAAAAACAAGACATCTCAAGAAATATTGCTAGAAGAGAAAGGAATCTGAGGAAAACTCTATGAAGGAAGCAAATTTGACTGTAACAAATTCAGGTATAATTTATCATGTTTTATCCATTTCTAGTAATTTACAATATCAAGAACAATGGCAGTTAGATTCAGGTGCCTCCCACCACATGTGCTCACATAGAAATTGGTTCTTTTCTTACCAATCTGTTGATGAGGGTGTAGTGTTTATGGGAAATGGTATTCCATGTAAAACTGTTGGGTTTCGTAGTATTAGAATCAGGATGTTCGATGGTATTGTTAGGGAATTAACGGATGTTAGATATGTACCTAAGCTTAAATCAAATTTGATTTCATTAGGAGTGTTGGATTCTTGTGGATATAAGTATACAGGTCAAGGTGGAGCACTCACAGTGTCGAAAGGGAATTTAGTAGTAATGAAGGCAACAAAGGTTGATAACCTTTATAAGATGGAAGGCAGTACTGAAGTGGCATCTGAAGTGACAGATGTATATTCTTGTTTATGGCAGAAGCATCAAGGTCATAAGAGTAAGAAAGAATTGCAGGTACTGGTAAGAGGTAAATAAATTCCAGTCTTAAAATCTTTGTTTCTGAATTCCTGCTTGTTTTGTATCTCTGCAAGATATGATGATGGTATAAAGGGATGTTCTGTGTGGGATCCTACTTCTCA
>JASDQU010098288.1:947-21447 GCA_032191745.1 Picea mariana | reverse complement strand
TTTTCCCATCATAGCTCCACCCATGCTCTGCTCAGAGGTTTCCAGAATCTCCCTTGCCATGGCTCGCATCCTCACTATCATTCTGAGCACTTCGCTAGCGCTGGTTAATGCTGTATGTGCTCCATTTCATTTTATAGTAACTGAGTGCAGTGATATGGCCACTGACACGATCCAGAACCTGGAGTCCAGTCTCTCTGAAATATTGGGTATCAATCCCCTGTCTGTACGCGTTGCGGAGCTCGCCCTCAACTATGGTAAGGGTACTATTCAGTCATGGTTTCAGTACCTTCATGAAGAATCGCGGGGTTATTCGAATTGAGGATTTCCACAAACCTTCCTCACGCCGTGGTAATGAATGGTAAATTCCTCTTTTGAACAAAATGATTTTGCTTGAAATTCCCGTTCTGTACGAATTTTGTTGTTCTCTTTTGGTTTATTTCCTTTGCAAATAAAAAAATTCATTCACCTGTGTAAACTTGTTGTTATATGCGTATGTATGTGTATACTGGATCTTTCATCTTCATCAACCGAGCCGAGCGGCTCTGCGAATTTCCCTTGGAGTCACCGGTCAATACCCGACCCTCGAGTCTTCCCCATTTCTTCACGTTCTCTACCCTGGGATCACACCCAAATTTCCTTTAGGAATCCTGTTATCGGGCTTCGTGGTTTCATATTCCCTAAAGTCGAGAATTCCTGTTCCCTCAAATTCCCGATACGGTATTTTATGTGCTAGCCCTTCGGGCTAGGCTCCCATCTCATATGACCGGCGCCCCTCGTGACCCTAGCCCTATCTTTTATTGGGGTTTCGGAGTTTTCATTGTCGAGCCTCACAGTTCCTTAGGACTCACGATTTTTCGATCCCCGATATGTTCCTAGCGCTTTAGCCCTCCAAGCTAAGCCCGTGGTCCATGCCACCTTTCCTTGTGACCGCGGTCTTATCCTTATCGGGATTCGGGGTTTCGCGATTCTTATTGTCATGAACCGCTCATCCACGAAAATCCCGATTTCCCGATGCGCGATGGCCCGGTGGATGACCTCCCATCGGGACCTTCCCAGTAGCTCCAATCATTTCCATGTGTCCTCGGAATGAACGGCTCATAACTTTCGTCGGGATATCGCAGATCGCGATTCCACCCTGCGAGCGTTCTGAGGTCTCGAAAACCCCGATATGCCGATCCCCGACCTTGCCTAGATTGCTGACACCTGTCCACCAAATGAACGGTTCAGACCTCGTCGGGAAATTGCGTTTCGCGATTCCGTGTGACATGACTTTTGTGTGCCCGAATACTCTGATTCCCCGATTCCCGACTCTCTCCCAGGTTTTGACACACGTCCTAAATGATGGACGGTCCTTATCGCCTCTCGATGTTTCGGGGTTTTGGACTTCGCGGTTTCGAAATGCAAAGGTTTTCGTGTCCACGAAATCCCCGATACGTCGATTCCCGATTTTCTAATGGGTTCTTGATGGTTGCCACCTGTCCCACAGATGGATGGCTCTGATTGTATCGGGATTTTCCCATGGATTTTCTGACTTTACAGGATCTCTTGACACGTGTCCTGCACAATGAACGGTCCAGATCTGATCAGGAAATCGCATATCGCAATTTCAATATGTATGAGCCTTTTGTCTCCGGAAACCCCGATTCTCCGATGAACAAAACTCCGACAACGCCCGATCCTTTGCCACCCGTCCTTAAAGATGGACGGTCCTGATTGACTCTTGGGCTTTCAGGGCCTTCGATGTCCCAGTTCTCATGACCTCGAGAACTCCGATTTCCCGATGGCCAATATCCCGACTCTCACGCGATCTCTGCCACGTGTCCTTCCAAATGGACGGTCCAGATCGCTTCTCATGGTTTTGGGATTTCGATACCAATGTGTCTATGTCTACGGGATTCCCGATCCCCGAATTTCTCTGGATCTGCGACACGCGTCCCTCAAATGGAACGGCTCCAATCGTATCGGGAAATCGCGGATCGCGATTTCATTGCGCAAGAGTTTCATGACTTCGGAAACCCCGATATGCCGATCTCTGACTCTGCGGGATCTACTGATACGCGTCCTGCCGAGATCAATGGCTAGGATCCGTTCTCGGGATTTCGCAAAACCTCGATGACTCAGATTTCCCGATAACTCCTCCTATGCACGCTAGGGCTTAAACCTCATGCAACTTGTCTAAATCTAATGGCTAACGGGATTTCTAGGTGAGACCTGACGGCTCACATCCATTCTTCCGCGTAAAAGCCCGTTCCCTGGTCTTGCAATTATCTGCTTGCATTTTATTTAGTGTAGTTCGTGTAGTTATTAAATTTTTCCACTCTTCAAGCCTTCAATAGAAGTTTTCCCTTGACATTTCTGTCGATTTCAGGTGTCTATTCTACCCTAAACTTCGTTGACAAGTAATCCTCAAAATAAAACCAAGTTATCATCTCTGTTTCTCGTGCTAAATAGATTTAGTCCTGTCGTTTTAAGGATAGTTATTTTGTGGAAGGTGATCCCTCCCATTATCCGGTTTGCTGCCACTATTTTAAAGGGATTCCTTCGAATGTTCAGACTACAACTGTAGTGACCATATATGATCTAGTTACCGGGTTCTACCTAAAATTGTTGCTTGCGATATATGAGCTTATTTGCCTGGGTTTCACGTAGGAGTATTATCCTAAGTGCATTTTCGTTACCGTTTCTGTCATAACAACTCAAACTGAACATGTTTTGCTTACAGTTGAAACGTGGCTGGAGTTAAAACTCTGGGTTTCGGCCCTTAGGCTCCAGATTTCGAACTAAGACTCTCTGATACCATATGTAATGCCCTCATATATTTCTAAACATCATTAAGTCTCATAAACATTTTATGAAATAAACTGAAACAATAACTTCCAAGAATAATATTGATTTTCATAACAGAAACTTCAGTATCTTAGATTTATCAATAAATACTGAATTCATGGCAGAAAGAAATAGATACATAACTTGACAAAGTACCTGGTTCTGATGCTAATTTATGTTGCCTGCTGCCTTGCTCTCTGCTACACAGTTCAGTCCTGCCACAGATACAGAGAATAACCGCCCAAAACTAATGTCCACCCTGCCAACTAGGAAAACGACCTAGCTCTAGGATATCTACGGATATCCTGGCCCCCGTGCCCAAAACCTCTAGCAACTCGATGCCTGCCTGATCAATATGTCACAACCATAAAATCCTGTGCCTCAATCTGAGCGCACCAAATCACAGCAGAGCTCTCGGCTCTCTGCATATAGCCAGAAAACAGTCCTCCGCAACCATCCCCCCCCGTCGAATGGTTCGCACATCCCCCTCTTTCCCTCCTTATTCCTCCCGACTGACTCACGCACTTACTCCACAACCCCCTCTGTCCCCCGTCCTTCGTCATGAATTACTATTTTATCTCCTCGGGATTCATGGCTTTCCTTTCTACATACGCCACCATTTTTATATCATTTTCATTGATCTTTTAAATTATAATTCTCAGGTCATTAAATGCGGTTTGTAGTTAGAGTATTACTTAGTTAATCACAATCATTTTCTTTTAATTAATTTTGCTTTATAATGTTTAAGCATGTATCCAATTAGGGTCATTACACTATATGATTTTGAATGCATTGATGGATTATATACCGTGTAGTAAGGTAAAGGACAAGGCCCTGTGATCATAACAAAAGTTTTTTAGTAGGAGTATGACCTTGTTGTAGAAATAAATGCTAGTAGAGCTGGTCATGTATGAGACCATGACATGGTTAGATATTGAAAAACCATAAATTTCACACAAGTTTCCAATGAACTTCCTACTATAATTAATTTTCGGACTGCAACCTTTTTACTAATACTAAGGAGCACCACATAATTATATTATTGGTATAGTATTAGGGTTGGAAAAAAATACATTCAAATAGTTGAGCATGACATAAGAAATGTATGGAGAATGTGTAGAGGCATTTGGCTAGATACTCTAATTCATTATGGTGAGATACATGACCTAGTTATAAGTCATTCTGAACCTAAGCAAGAGTGGATTGAATACTATGCATGAATAAAGCAAGCACTTTCTACTTAATCTTTACTTCACCTAATTAATTAAATTTACTTAAGATTATATTTATCTCACTTTGCCTCAACATTGCCTATCTATACAAGTTACCTCTCTTTATACATTGTAAGCTTTAAATCAACTCTTAATATTTCATAAGTTATATAATTACATTTAAACTGGTTTTTTATTTAATTTATTTAATTTTAAAAATAAAACAATTTCATTTAAAAAAAGTCATCTCACCAATTATAAATTAATATATTAATCATTATAAATTAAAATATTATATTTTAAATATATAAAATTTTTGTTTTAATAAAATAAATTTTAAGAATTGAACTATCCTATAAAGTAATGGGAATTAGATTTTTTTCTAAATTCATTATTTATTTATTTATTTTTAATTTTAAAAATAAAACAATTTCATTAAAAAAAAAAGTCATTTCACCCATTATAAATTAATATATCAATAATTATAAATTAAAATATTACATTTTAAATATATAAAATTACTGTTTTAATAAAATAAATTTTAAGAATTTCCGATAGACTAAAATTGTTAAAAATAAATTATAATAAAAAAATAAACAATGTGAATATAAAATACTAGTAAAAATAATAATAAAAAGGAAACAATGTGAGTATAAAATACACAACCAGACAGTGCTTCGCTATGGATGACCATCTCCTTAATTAGTCCATCTATATATCCACTCGGCCAATCTTAAACCGGCCCATCTATATATCCACCTATCCAATTTTTTAAATTTGAATATATGTCCAAGACATAAGTATTTTATATTTTTTTTTTACATTTGTTTATACATATAGGGATGGTTTCTTATTAAATTGTTTTAATTTATATAAATACATTTTTTTTAGATTCCTTTATACATATAAGGATAATTTTTTTAATTTATATATACAAAGTTTTATTAAATTAAAAATATTTTTTGAAAACTTTTAGAAATAAATAAATAAATATATATATATATATATATATATATATATATATATAATTTTTTATTTATATAAATCCAAAGTTTTAATAAATTTAATTTTTTTATTTTAAAAATTTATAAAACTAAAAATTTCAAAATTTATATTTATATTTTTCATTTAGATATTATTTATTTCAAAGATATCTTAATATAGGATATATTTATATTTAATTTTTAATGATATTATTTTAAAACCTTCTTACATAGATATGGAAAACTCAATAAGATATTGAATTAGATAAGTTATATAAAAACTCGTTATAAATTGAATGGAAGGCTTTTGTCTCACGCATCAGACAATGTATCCTAAAGTACTCAAATTATATATATAACTATAACGTTTTTAAACTTTTTACTATCTTTGAGAAGAAAATCTCAATATTTTTTTTAAAGTACATAAATAATTATTGACTTGATGCCATTTCATTTTCTCACTATCTTATCTTATATCAAATAATTAATAAAAAAGTTATAAATCCCGTTTCCGATTAGTTGCATTTTATAATCAATATTCTTTACATTTTATAATAAATGCCTGTCTCATCCTCCATCCACATTTCTCTTCGTATATAGTATTTTCTATGTATAAATAATATATATAAAATAACATCACTCATCAAATTGACAGTCCCACAACAAACAATACACTTTCGTGCATGACGTTAAATGTTGAAAAATGCCAATCCTTTCACGTTCGCTCCAGCAGCGAAAAAGATTACCATTTAAATTGTGTATTTTCAGTGGGCGGATGGCGATAACTGAAATGAAGCCCATAGTCCCGATAAAAACAGAAGAACCCGCCTCGGTTTTATCGGCCAGCATCGGCGATGGAGACTCCCGGTCCCACAACGAGACTGCGGCAAAATGACGAGGATTAAAGGCATGGCTGGACTTCACGGGGACTTGAATGTTTCAGTCTATCGCTGGGTGGGACAGTGGGAGCCATGTGACCGGGGCCCAACGCCGGAAAGAACGAGATCCTCGGACACCAAAACATGATTTGTTTGACAATTTTCAAATGGGATAGTGATGTGAGAAAAAGTACCGTTAGTTCTATATTTCATTTTCAGCGATTCCCAGAATACGTTTTTCAGCAAAAACAATAATCTATTTCAAATGCAAGTCGTTTGTTTTTCCGTAGCATTCACCTGATGGAGTATTCCGCACTTTAAAAGAAACTCTAATATATTTCAAATACAAGTCATTTGCTCTTCCATCGCATTACAAATTTCTGTAAGTGCCTGTCCATTTAAGTTTAATGGATGGGAAATTAATACGAAACACAAACCTCATTTTCAAATTACAGTATTATGGAAAACGAGCTTCATTCTCAAATCAAAGTTGAAAAGAACAGCTTTCGCTACCATCTAAATTAAAGTTGAAAAGAACAGCTTTCGCTACCATCTAATTTACGTACAGTTCAATTGTATTTCACGGTGTCACCGCGCAGATATCTTCGACTGAATTTAATTTTGATGTGGTTTTCAATATTTTTTTTAGTTTGCTAGTTCTGTGGCTGAGAAACCACGATTCAGGGGCATTTAAGTCATCAAAATCATCGGATACCATCAGGCCTGAGTCACACCAACCCTTAACATGCTTGGATTTTTTCCCCTCTGTGACTTTAATAGAAAACAATTATTATTATGTAAAAATACATCACTAATTTTTTTAAGTTTCTTCTCCCAACTAAAGACACCCTAAGGGTATTGAACTCAAGTGACCTAGCAAGAAACCCATGCCTTAAAGGGTTAAAAATATCCATAGGCAAAAATCCCTTCTTGTTGGCCTACCACTTCAAGGCCATGTCCATATATATTGTTTGAATATTGTCCAACAAACTTTGACAACTAGAGATACAAAATAAGCTTTAAGAGAAAAGTTGAAAGGATCAATATACCTATTCCTTTTACTATTAAACATTCAACTAGAAAAGAAGACTTAAGAGGTACAAAACTTTAGGGAGCATGAGGCTCTGCTGAAGTGCCTATGGATTGTCTTCTTGGACATTTCCTTGATTAGATTGTTGGTTGCGAGATGAGACTCGAGATCCCTGATTGGTAGAAGAGGGAGGAAGACAAGCGAGAGTTTCTTTGATCATCAGATGGAGACCATCAAGCTGAAGTTCAATGGTATTTGGGCATCCTCACTTTTCTAGACCATCTATCACATGGAGGTTTTGATGTGCCAGTAGAGTTCTATTGTCTTTCAATATCGGGTCTCCCTTGCTCTAGTGTGTCCCACATCCGAAACCCAATGGACCATAGTCTTTGCCACCTTTGAGTCTGTGCTCATATCTCTTTCCAGGATAACCTCAGCTTCAACTCCATCCAAAATCCTTTGGAAACAATGGGGAGTCTTTCTTTGATAGTTGGTTACTGCATTATATGCCTCCCGTTGCACTCGAGAGACTGGACATTCTTCATCGGGTTGTCGAGAAGAGGAAGCAACTGGGACACCAAAGCTGCGATGGTATTAACTGGGATAGTCGTGATGAGGAGCCATGATGGTGCTGACTATAACACAAAGAGAAGGATGATATCGTTGCGAGAAAAGAGGAGTTGGGTTCGACTTGCCACTGAGAGACCGGTGAATGTGGGCCTCAAATGTTGGACTCTCAAATGTTGGAGGATCCTGAAATTGCAAAGTTGTGCTCGAGCCTCTGGTCTACTTTATGTCCATCATTTGCAATGCAAGGTTCAACATGAATAAGATTAAGCATGAATGGAGAATGTCGAAACTCAACTTGAGGATGAAGATTTATGAACATTTAGATCCTTGACCACAGCTGACTGTAGATTTTAACCTTGTACAATATTTATTGCAGACAGATTTTTAGTAAAAGAACAGAAAAGATACAATCAAAATACAAACATTACACAGAGATTTTTCTTCTCGAAACCAGACTAGGAAAACCAACATATTTTATATTCATTCATAGTATTACATTGTTTACAATAAAATATACATATAGGATCCAGGGACATCCAAAACCCTAACCCAATGAACCAGATTAGTCAACAACCCTAATTCCTTAACCGGAAATAGAAAAGCATCGGTGAAGAAACCATGTGCCGAAAAACCACCTAAATATGCGAAACATTTCCCAAGGCAAAGAATATAACACTACTACTTGTGCAAAGAATATAACACATACCCAACATTCTCCCACTTGTTGTTTTCTTTTCATATAAGGGGTTGTTAGAATATGAATGAATGTGCTCGTTTTACCATTGACAATTTCACTATTGTCACCCAACCATAGGCTGAAGCCACCCTCCGAGCACCTTAACCTTGACAGAGAATCACTCTGGAAGCAACCCCTAGGCTAGATAGTCAAACAAAGGGAAGCACACCTTTCCCTAAGGATAGCGTACCAACAAGAGTTGATCAGATAGTCCAAGCCAGACGTGATCTGCTAGTTGCAGCCGCTGCAATGGTAACTCTCCTCCAAACTTGCGCACAAACTGGGCACTGCAGTGCGCACAAGTGTTGGTATACAATTATGAGACTGTCTGCGAGAATGAAGACTGGCCTCCTGTATTTATAGTAAATCTGGCTAACTGCCTAGGTCGACTTTTCATTCTGGGTATCTGTCTGTTTAGTATATATTATTTCTTCTGGCCGACTTGTTCTCTTGGAGGCTAATAACCTAATATAAATGATCTTCTTGAGCCGTCAAGTCTTCTAGGGTTATTAGCCAAATCATTAGGGTTTCTTCTTGCTCCCCGAAGTATTCTATCCTCGTCAAGTTTACATGTGGAGGTAAATACCTCCCGCAACTACCATAATATCAACACTCCCTCCTAGCTAGGGAGGTATTACAGGTAATGGTCTTAAGCACAAAACATACCATTCACCCGGTAGCATCAACATAGTTGTATAAACTATATCATGACTAGATCATGAGCATCATCATCATCATCAGTGTCATCAACCACATCATCTCTCGAAACCATACTCTATCTGAGTAATCAGACATGGTGCTCACTCCACAGAGTGATACAAGAGCCATTCTTCTAATCTATAAGAGTAAATGTTCTAAACCATTTTCTGTCTGGGAAATCTCTATTCATCATTCATTTGGTTGATAATTATTTTCAATACTGTTGATAGTTTTCAAGGCAATCAGAACTATATCATTCAATAGAACACAACTGTGTCTATTCATAGTATTACACAACCACAATCCAGTGGTACACTACACTAAGTACCACACAGATACTTGATCAAACAGTGGAACAAATCCACCACAATAGTATACATCTACTGTCTAGAGATATACGGTCTTCATAACAATCATATAATATCAACCTACACAGAAACAATGTTATGATATAAACTGAATCATCTGGGTTGTTCTTTCACTCACATCTGTGAGATCTGAAAGAGTATCTGCCTTTAGAGTAGAAAATCAATGATGAGCTATCTGGACAATTCTTCTCAAGCAACGAAGAATCATTGTCCTGATTTCTGAGCCTAGACCATTCCTCACTCTAGGCCATTCCTCCAACACTAAACAAAGTGTAACCTGGAGAGAATGAATCCGCCCTAAGGAATGTTTGTCCCTGCTTGTTGAACCTGGACCATTCCCCACCCTGGGCCATTCCTTCGACACTAAACAAAGTGCAACCTCGAGAGAATGAATACACCCTAAGGAATGACTGTCTAGACCATTTCCCATGTTAACCACAAGAGGAAATGTATGTCCTGCACCAACCTCCAAAAGAAACCACTCCCCATGTTAACCACAATGGGAAGTCGTTGTCTGGTGAGGTGGGCCAGTCTTCTTGAGTAACCCTAAAAAAGAGAGACTTCCCTAGACCACTCCCCATGTTAACCACAATGGGAAGTCGTTGTCTATGGTACATCAACAATCTGGGCCATTTTTTGAACTAGAAAATGTCTGTCCATCAGAAATCTCAATCCACTTTCCGAGCTAGAAAGAATCTGCTCATCATATCCATCAATCAATAATACATGAATGCTCCCTCCCAACTTGGGAGTCATATCTTCCTTTTTCAATTAGGAAGTCATCTGCACGAGCTCCATCTTGAGTATGCAAACTCTTTCATCTTGAACAAAACCTTTATCAAAATGTTTTCTTATCTTCTCATATGTGGAGATATGTATTGGAGAACCACTTTCCCCTTTATGGACTTCATCACGGATAATGTAATGCTTGATTTCAAATGTACTTCGGTCTAGAACATTGGTATTCTCTGAAGGCTTCATGTAGCTCTGATCAATAAAATATGTCATTGTTGGAAAAATGGAACATATTCATGTGGCACTTCTTCTGTCATCATGAGATCTGATCTTCTGAGTAATCATCTTGATACAATATATCTGTTATAGAAAATCTTCACCACACTTCTGTTGTGCATTGGAGGTTCTCCACCAAGTTGTCTTCTTCCATCTACAAACAGGGTCTCTTTCTGGTATACCTCAAAGCCTTGAGGTTTCTCTTCATATGCTCTTTGTTTAATTTCTCTGGAGAACATTCTTTGCATTCATCTAATGTAGAATTCCAACCCATGGATATCACAGATGATATAAAGACTCATGTAGAGGTATGTCTGGTTTACTGGAACAGGTAATTGTCATAGTATTCTCCCTCATTCTGGGAGAACCTCTAGTTCTAGATCTTGTAATGCTTGCATATATACATTGTTCTACAACACAACTTTTAGTTCCTCTACTTGATTGCTTTTAGGGAGTTCATATCAGGCTGGTAATCTTGTGATTCTTAATGATTGGTTGTTCTGGCTTTTCTTTCTTTCTTGGAATCTTCATGTTCTTCTTCATGTTTCTCTTTAGCTCTTGGGTCCATGGAGTTTCTTATAGATTCCATGCCCTAAAGATTCCACTTCTTCCTTTCATCATAGGATCACAGACGTGGATAGACAACTAGGGATACTTTAAGGCTTCTCTTTGAATAAGACTTCTTCTGAGGTTGAACTGAACATGTACTGTCTTTTATTGCTGCTACCATGGATATATATTTCATCATCTTCAATGGATCATAGGATTATCTCCCTCCTAATCCTTGCTTCATGTATAAGTGCATATAATTGGATCCCTCCGTCTAACAGAGTCCACTCTTCTGTCTGCATCCTTATTGTCTTTTGCAATATATAATTGGCTCCCTCCGTCTAATAGAGTCCATGCTTCCATCTTATTGTTCTTCTATAAAATGTCATAAGTCTTTCTCCAATTTTCTCTTGATTGTTGACTTCTTTTTGTCTTTACTTCTTCTAAGTCTCTTCATGATTGATTTTGATTTCGGCTTTTCTTGTAATATCTTCCACATGATTTGTTTGATGTATTTCATCCTTTCATGTGTATTATCTGACTTGTATAATGATAGAAATCCTTATCTTGTTGTTCTTCCATAAGTATAGTTCTTCTTGGAGCATATTATCTTCTAAGAGATAGATATACAAGATATGTACAGAGATTATGCAAACAAGATATGTACAAGAAATAAGAAGAGTATTCTTACCTTAAGAAGAAGAAGTCTCTTTCATCTTGCTTACACTTCTTTGTAGGTTCCTTTTCTTCAGCAACTAATGCTTCATGTTTCTCCTTCCTTTTCTTTAGCTCACGACAATGAATCTTGTAGTGACCATAATTTCGACATTTGAAGGATTGTATTTCTGAAATATCTTTCTCTTGATTTTTCTTCCTCTTTGAACCAAACTTCCTTTTGTTCTTAAAATTCTTGAATCTTGTTGTGAAGGCTTGATCATCGTACTTCTTTTGGGGTTTCTCTTTTGTGCTAATCCTGGATTCTTCTTGAGCACAGCAAGTCCAAAGTTCTTCAAATGTAGGATACTCCTTCCGTGTGTTCATGCTTGCGACAAATGCATTCCACGTCTTGGGAAGACCATTGAGTACTATGTTTACCAATTCCTTCTCTGAAATGATTTCTTCAATAGCTTGTAGTTGATCTTTTAACTGAGAGATTCTCACAAAGTATTATGTTATGATGTCATCATCATTCATCTTCATGTCACAAAGCTCATTCCTCAGACTCATTATTTGTCCAATGTTTTTGACTGGAAGAGGTTTGTTAGGGCATCGTACATATTCTTTGATGAGTCAAGATGGGAGATGTAGGGTATAAAGTGGTATTTTATAGATTCCACTATGATACTCGTAGCATTGATGTTACCATCTTTGAATTTCTCCATAAGTGCAACATTCTGTGGTTCCTTCTCTTTTCCTTCTTCAAACTCTGGTTTCATGATCTTTCCTTTCACTATATCCAACACTTTATTCTTGGCAAGGATGAGGTCAATCCTTGTCTTCCATTATCTAAAGTTATAAGCTCCATCTAACTTTTTTTCCGACTTCATAGAGTAAGTCATGGCTACTTTGACTTGGTCAACCCTAGATCTGACAAAAAAAAACTCTAACTTGACATCTTGGCTTGTTGAGAGTACCAAGAGATGCGCTAGGCTAGCGCACACTGATCTATCAGGAAATTAGGTCAATCCCTTCACTTAAGGTACCTCAACGAGAGGATTAGGGTTTCTGCAACTGCACTTGCTAGTAACCCTAGCGACAGTGTTATGGTGACTTATCTTGCTAGAAACCCTAGCGACAGTTATTCAATGAGATTATTATCCTTACGGCTATATTTCCTTCCAGCGATTAGACTGAATGAAGGAGGTGTGGGCCCATAACCTGTTAGAATATGAATGAATGTGCTCATTTTACCATTGAGAATATCAATATTGTCACCCAACCATAGGCCGAAGCCACCCTGTGAGCACCTTAACCTTGACAGAGAATCTCTCCGGAAGCAAACACTAGGCTAGATAGCCAAACAAAGGGTAGCACACCTTTCCCCAAGGATAACACACCAACAAGAACTGATCAACTAGTCCAAACCCTAACCAAGATATTGTCCAAGACAAACGTGATCTGCTAGGTGTAGCCAATTCAATGGCATCTCTCCTCTAAACTTGCGCACAAAACTAGGCACTACAATGTGCACAAGTGTTGCTTTGCAATTCTGAGACTGCCTACCAGAATGAAGACTGGTCTCCTGTATTTATAGTAAATCTAGCTAACTGCCTGGGCCGACTTCTCATTCTGGTTATCTGTCTGTTCAGAATATATTATTTCTTTTGGCCGAATTCTTCTCTTGGAGGCTAATAACCTAATATAAATTATCTTCTTGAGCCAACAAGTCTTCTAGGGTTATTAGCCTACTCATTAGGGTTTCTTCTTTCTTACCAGAGTATTCTATCCTTGTCAGGTTTACACATGGAGGTAAATATCTCCTGTAGCTACCATAATATCAACAGGGGTTATAGGTTTGCATAATCAACAATCCAGGGAAACAATGCCCATGGATACTCTACAACAACCGAACTTCTAAGTGCTCACAGATTTTGTTAATGAATCTGCAACATTCTTCAAATTTTCCACCTTCATCAACAATACTTTATTTTCTTCAACCATGTCTCTCACAAAGTGATATTGAATATCAATATGATTTGTCTTTGATGATAAGCCAGGTTCTTCACCAAAAAAATTGCACTTTGACTATCACAATCTATCCTTACATCTTGATGTACCAACCCAATACCTGAACACAATCTTTGTAACCATACTTCTTCCTTAATTGCATGAGTGGATGCCATGTATTCAACTTCTTTACTTGAAAGTGCCACTGCAACCTATATTTTACTCATCCAACTTATTGCTCCTCCAAACAGGTTAAACACATACCCACTTGTAGATCTCCTACGATCTAGATCTCCAACCCAGCCCGCATCAACAAAGCCATGTATATCCACCACTATGTCCAATCCTGGTCTTCCTTGGTAGCACAATCCATAGCTAGTAGTGCCACGCAAATACCTGAAAACCCTTTTTACTATTGTCCAATGCTTCTTCCCTAGTTTTGACATATACCTTCTCAAAACTCCCACTACATGTGTAATGTCCGATCTAGTATAGACCATTGCATATATCAAACTTCCAATTACACTCACCTATGGAACATGAGACATGTCCTTCTCCTCTTCTCGTGTCTTGGGACACTGATCCGCAAATAATTTTACACGAATAGTATAGTAACCTTGAACGGTTTACATTCTTGCATATTAAACCTCTGCGATATTGTCTCGACATATTTTCTCTGATTTAACCAAAGTTTCCTGTTTTTCCAACCTCTTTTAATTTCCATGCCAAAAATGAAATTTGAAGCACTGAGATCCTTCATGTAAAATTTAGAGGACAACTGAGCTTTCACATCTTGGATAATCTCCTTGTTGTTTCCTATCAACAACATTTCATCCACATACAAGAGAAAATAAATCAAATGATCACCAATTAATTTAAGATAAACACAGTGACCCTCTTTGCTTCTTGTGAAGCCAAGTCCGAGCATATAAGTATCAAATTTTTGATACCACATCCTTGGTGATGGTCTTAAACCATACAAGGAATTTTTCAACTTGCATACCAACTTATTCTTTCCCGTCACAACATAACCTTTTGATTGATTCATATAGATTTTTTCTTTCAGATCCCCATGTAGGAATGGTGTCTTAACATCCACCTATTCTACTTCAAAATCAAATGCAGTAGCAACAGATAACATAAATATTATAGAGGCTAACTTGGCAACATGAGAAAAAATATCACCAAAATCAATTCCCTCAACCTGAAAATAACCCCTTCCTACTAACCGAGATTTGTATTTCTCCATTTTTCCTTGTGTATTCATCTTCTTTTTAAATACCCATTTGTTGCCAATGGACTTTCTTCCAGTCGCCAACTCCACTAGATCCCAAGCCTCACTCTTATACAAAGATTCCATTTCTTTGTCCATGGCCCTTTTCATATATTTCCATCCTATGGATCCACTGCCTCCCTTACAATTATAGGATCATCATCAGTAATAGACAAAGCAAAATTTGAATGGAAATCAGATGGATTATACATGTCCGGTAGCCTTCTTTCTCAAACCGATCTCCTCAATACTGGAGTATGAGGATCTTCTTCTTCTGATTCATGTTCTTCTGTAGAGTCTAACCTTTAAATAAAACTCTATTTTCTATGGTTCTTCCTTAATTCATAGGACTTCTTGTTTAACAACATCCTTCATTTCTCTAAATACCACATCTTGTCTATACACTACCTTCTTAGTTTCTGGGTTCCAAAGCTTATAACCTTTGAGACCATCTTTATATCCAATAAAGATAAACTTTTCAGCCTTCTTATCTAGCTTATTCATGTTTTCCTTTAGATCATGAACATATGCATCACAACCAAATACCTTGAGATGCATGAGAGAAGGTTTCTTACCATTCCATACCTCTTGTGGAGTCTTGTCATCCAACACTGATGAGGGTGATCTATTGACCATGTAACATGCAGTACCCACTGCCTCTACCCAGAATTTTTACCCTAAACTGGCACCATTGAGCATGCACCTTGATTTTTCCATCAACATCTTGTTCATCCTTTCTGTAACTCCATTATGTTGAGGTGTATATGGAGTAGTCTTTTTCCTTGCTATACCACACTTCTTACAGAATTCTTCAAATTCATTCCCGTAGAAATATCCACCATTATCTGTCCTTAACACCTTAATTCTTTTCTTTGTTTGATTCTAAACAAAAGCCTTAAACTATTTAAACCTGTCAAAGACTTCAAATTTCTTCCTGAGGAAATATATCCAAGTATTCCTCAAGAATTCATCTATAAATGAGACATAGTACACAAATTTTCCCAATGATGGGACCGACACAGGTCCAAAAACATCAGTCTGAACTAGCTGTAAAATTCCTTTTGCCCTCATTGCACCAGAGGGGAATCTTACTCGATTTTTCTTCCCATATAGACAATGTTCATATGAATAAAAATCTAGAGAGAAATTAGACATACCTTCAACCATACCGTTACCATGTAGTAGTCGAAGACCCTTTTCTTTGATATTCCCCAGTCTTTGATGCCACATCATAAACTCTTCTCTAGAGACTATAGGAGTTCTTTCTTCTTCAAATCCAATAACATGAACAATGGAACTATTATACCCATCACTAATAGTTCTTCCTTGCAGATTATACAGAGTTCCAAACTAAACTCCCTTCAACAACACCATTGCTCCTTGAACCATCCTGTTGGTTTCCTTTTCAAATATTGTTTTTACCCCTACATCGTCCATTTTGCTTACAAAAATCAAATTTCTATCCAAACCTGGGATGTGCAGAAGACTAGGAAGTTTTCTAATCCTTCCATCTATGAGCTTCAACTTGACTTTTCCTTGTCCTATGATTATGGTTATCGAATCATCACCTAATAAAACATTACCTCCATCATACCTTTCATATTCGCAGAACCACTCCTTATGGGGAGTTATATGAAAGGATGCACCAGAGTCAACTAGATCTGCATGTGTGCTTGAAGAATCCAAATACACATCCCCTCCTTCTTCCTTGGAGGTATTTTCTTCTGTAGAATGAGATTCTTCAGATCCCTTCTTTTTCTCAACTTTGGATCTACACTTCTTTTTGTAGTTCCCTTCTTTTCCACATCTCCAAGATACCTTTACA
Organism: Picea mariana; assembly: GCA_032191745.1. Lineage (NCBI taxonomy): Eukaryota > Viridiplantae > Streptophyta > Pinopsida > Pinales > Pinaceae > Picea > Picea mariana. The sequence goes on along the minus strand of JASDQU010098288.1, from coordinate 4,821 downwards.
AACTTTCTGGGAGATTTAGATCTACCCTTAGACTTAGATCTCCCACTTGAGAACTAATATATATTTCTTTCTTGGGAACGTCCTCTTGCAAATAATGTGTCTGTGCTTTGTCCTTCCATATTCTTTCGTCTCATCTCCTTCGACAACAAGGATGAGACCACTTCATCAAAATTCAAGGAAGTTGTATTACTACTTATGGCCATAAATAGACTATCCCACGAGTTTGGTAAAGAGCACAATAAATTGATACATTTATCTTCATTTGAAATTTTAATCTCAACAGATACTATATAACTTACCACAATATTGAAGGAATTCAAATGATCTTCCATCAAGTCTCCATCTCTCATCCTCATGTTATACAACTTCTTTCTCAGGAATAGTTTATTCACTAGGGACTTAGACTGATACAACTTCCCAGACTTATCCCATAAATCCATGGTTGTAGCTTCCTCTGACACATTTAGTAATGCTAAATCTGAGAGATGCAGTCGGATTGTGCTCTCCACCTTTCGATCCAACTCTTTCCAGTCATCTGCTGAAGTTCTTGTAAGTGCAGTACCTGGATCTACTGCAATCCACTGATCTTTGTCCACTAACAGATCTTCCATATTGAGCTTCCACGGCTCAAAAATTTGCCCATTAAATTTCTCGATATGCATTTTCGAATTGCCTGCCATTTCTTTTCACCAGAAAAATCAATACCATAGATCTCCCACTATAACAAGGATTATCACAGTCTTGAGCCAAACCCTTCACCACAAAAGCATCCCCCTAAAGCCAGCAAAGCTCTGATACCAAATGTAGATTTTAACCTTGTACAATATTTACTACAAACATATGTTTAGTAAAAGAACATAAAAGACACAATGAAAATACAAGCATTACACAAAGATTTTTCCCTAGAAACACAAACTGGAAAAACCAACATATTCTATATTCAAAACCCAAACCAGGAAAACCACCTAAATATGTGACACGTTTCTCGAGGAAGAAATTTTTTTCTTGGGGGCGCTGCCCCCGAAATCCCCTATGCGCTCGGAGCAACGCAAACACTACTACTCGTGTAAATAATATAACACATACCCAACACTGACTAGGTTATGAGCCATACATAGTGTTCGTTGATCAGTGGGAGCCCACCTAGCTTGATATCCTATGTATCCCAATTTTTTTGTGATGCCTTGAATGTTAATGCATAGTGTCGATTGGAGGATCCTTGAAAGGTACAAGCTCAAATATGGTGGGTGAAACCCGTTTATTAACATTAAATCGATCCTTCGGAATGGGGTTCAGGCTCCCTAGGTTTACAACCCCAACACTCTATATGAAAAACAACCAATTATTATTATTATGTTAGAATATTTTTATTTTATTTTATTTTTTAAATTTGATTATTATGTTATTGAAATTTTTTACTTTATAAATCTTTTCAAAACTTCTTTCTTTATTTAAAATATATTTATGTTTATAAAAGAATTGCAAGATTTCTAAGATTATATACATACAAACTTATATATTTGTGTTTGGACTAGTGTTCATATATTTTAATTTAAAGATGTTTCAATTTGAAATATATTCATTTTTTTTGTGGTGATTTAGAACTTCATTAATATAATTACATTTTTAGCGTTTATAAATTAAAAAAATTATATAAATTATTGAAATCTTCACATTGAAGTGAGTGATTTCATTTTACTTTTTCATACTCAAATTTTATCATTGACATTGAGTGTTTTCATTTTATTTATACATTATAATGTATAAGTAAAATGAATACGTATACATATTATTGAGTAAAATTTATCATTGACATTGAGTGTTTTTATTTTACTTTTATTTTATGTATAGAAAGGATAATATAATGTATTAGTTCTATTAAATTCTTATCCTTGTTTTCAAAGTAGACATATCTATTTTTTTAGAAGATACTATTTTTTTTTTAATCATGTGGTTGATTTAATTGGGTGAATTCAATTACAATAAATTGTAAATATTTTATAAATTTTATTAAATTAAATTATTATTATTATAAAATTGAATTTAATTATAATGTAAATGAAATTTTTCTACTATTTTTATTATAAAAATTAGAATTTTTTATAATTATTTTTTTATTAGTATAAAACTATCTAAATATTTAACAACGCATTAAAATAACTATTTAAATTTTATTTTTTAATTATACATGATATTTAATTTTAATATCCAAATTTAATAATAATAATTCTTAAATTATAATAGAAATTAATACTCACATATAAAATAAAATGTTGATTCAAAACTCTCCATATCATTAAATAATATTACTTTTCTGAAAATTTACAAATAAATATAGATATAAAAAAAACACATACTACCTTTTCATTTATAAAAGTCTCCCTATTCATATCTCTTTCCTTTTAATATTTGTATATATTTTCCCTTTCCAATAATGTTGATAAAAGTTCACCTTTTCCTATCAAACAAAATATTCCTCACGTTTAAATATTTGTAGTGCCCTTTAATTTACTTTTATGTCCTTTTAATATTTGTATATATTTTCCCTTTCCAATAATGTTGATAAAAGTTCACCTTTTCCTATCAAACAAAATATTCCTCACGTTTAAATATTTGTAGTGCCCTTTAATTTACTTTTATGTGAATGGATAACCTATGAACTTCTTATTTTAAATTATATGAACTTCTTATTTTAAATTATATGAACTTCTTATTTTAAATTATATGAACTTCTTAAAAAAAATAAAGTTTTTGAAAAGGAATTTTATATTCAATTATTTTAAAGTATATGAACTTCTTATTTTAAATTATATGAACTTCTTATTTTAAATTATATGAACTTCTTAAAAAAAAAAATAAAGTTTTTGAAAAGGAATTTTATATTCAATTTATTTGGTTCAATTTGTTAACAAATTTTGTATTATTAAGTTTGTTCTTTTATTATTAAATTCTATAATTTTAAAGTATATGAACTTCTTATTTTAAATTATATAAAATTCTTTAAAAGAAAGAAGTTTTTGAAAAGAAATTTTATATTCAATTTATTTGGTCCAATTTGTTAACATTTTGTATTACTAAGTTTGTTTTTTTATTATTAAACTTTATGTTTGATTTCATTAACTAAAAGTAAAACAACTACTTGACTACAGAGAGAAGCATGAAATCATATTAATAAAAAAATAAATGGCAAGCTTAATAATATACAGAAACTAAAATTAAAATTAATATGTTTAATTAGAATTTTTCTAAAAAAAGTATTTTAGATTATTTAAAATCTAAAATGTTTTAGTATACAAAGTTGTTTTATTATCTTGGTTAATAGATTTAGTTTGTTAATAAAATTTAAATATAATATTATTTAAAAGAATATATTTAAAAGAAATTTTAATTTCTCAAAATTAATAAAATTATTTTACATTTTTATTTGAATTTTATATTACATAAAATTTTGACATACTTCAAATTTAATATGTTATCCTTTAAATTTTATTTGATTCTCATTTTTGATATCCTTCAAATATAACATTTTTATGGTTAAGTTTTTTTTTAAATTATATATATATATGAAATAAAAATTCAAAGAAGGAAACAATGAATGATAATGATGATTACTAACATCTATTAAGATCAACATTATTCTATATACTAACTATTTCACATGTATATTAAGTAGTTTGCAATTTTATTCTATGTTAATATTAACAAACTTTCCAATCATTACAAATATAAAAAGTTCAAAATAGATAAAAACATTTAAATTGAATATAAAATTTCAACTTTGTTTTGCATATACATTAACACTTTCACATATATCTTATCTATATTATAGAATACATTGTTCATAAAAACACGCCACACAATTCTTGTGTATATA
>JASDQU010098287.1:0-15736 GCA_032191745.1 Picea mariana | reverse complement strand
AAAATCTTTTGGGGGATAAAATTAAAAAAGGGAAAAAGGGGGAAATAATTGTTTTGTCACTTATGCTAATTAAAATTTATTAATTAAAAAGGAAAAAGGGAAAAAGTTAATTTCTACACCTACCAATTTGAGTTTTAAATGAAAAGGGAAAGAGAGAAATTTAAAAGAATTAGGAAACTAGGAAAAAAAAAGAAACATAAAAAGAAAGGGGAAACCCAAGGAAAAAGCATAAAGTCTAACTTAGTAAGGTATCTAGCATTTAAGAACTTTCTAAATTAAACTCAACTAGTAAATTAGTAAGGGGGAAAGTCATTAAAACTTGGAAGGGAATATGGGAACACCTAGGCGCGATTCTAGGAGTGCTTTTAGGTGGGTGAGGGAAATAGGAGTAATTAATTAATTAATGAAATTAATTTATGGTGCAATGAAGGGAATGGGTGACACATATATGGGGAGGATTTTATGAATTAAATTGTTGAAAAATAAATTAAATGAGAATTTGGGAAAGCAAAGGACTTCAAAACTCTATATAATCGAGGGAGGAGAAGGATGATGGATCTCTTATGTTATGCGTAACATTACGCTGCAGAATTTTAGACTTGACCGACTTAGCTTGTGGGAGTTGGGATACCTAGCTCGGTGAGGAGTGGTAGCTCGGCCTTGCGAGGTGAGCTGAGAGCTAGCTGATTCTATGGTTAGTGTGCGTGGCCCCTTTGTGGCTCGGGGAGATAAGGGGGAAGAAGAGTACCCCTAGAATTGACTGGGAGGTACTGGTGAAGTCTCATCGGTCGGCAAGTGGGAGCTGCACGGAGCACATTGGACAACAAATCAGAGCAGGTGACTTGGGCTACCGTATGATTTCTTTATTTCTACATGGTAGATTATTAGTATAATTTGTGCTTTTAGTTCTGTATATTTAATTGGGTAAAGAAAATGATTGACCTAGCATTTTAATTGATAATTGAATCTCCCCCATAGCCTTAAGCTTGTTGTTGATTGTTTCCCTTAGCTTTCGATCCTTGCATGTCATGACCGTCCTATGGATTTATTGATTTTGTGATGAGTTTGCGCTTCTTACTTTGCCCTCGTCGCTCGCTCATTAGTCCTCGCTTGGGTAGTCGGCCAAGAGCCAGATCGATGGTCTTCACTTCAGTGTTAATAGACCTATAGATCCTAATGCCCTACCTTTCTGTGCAATGATGATGATCGACATATGTTTCTACCTAGCCGTCTACCCATGTTGATTGTTCCTGGTTGATTGAATTGACTTGCACCTTCTTGCGATTGAGTACCTCTGTGTCTGATTGCCTAAAATCTAAAAACCCTTGCGTCTCTTGGAAGGATTACCCCTGTTTTTTCCTTGATTGATAACCTCTGAGTTGAAGGCCCAATCTCTGCGTTTTTGTATCTTGAATGCGTTTCATTGCCAGAAAAATTATTTCTCTGCGTTTGGTATCTTGAATGTGTTTCATTGTTGGATATTCTCTGCATTTATTTACCTTTGCACTCTAAAATTTGAAGACGATCGAGTCTGCGTTTTTCACCACTAGTTAAGACTACGATTTTTCCATTGCCAGATTACAATCGTTGCTTGATTGAGACTGCTCTTCGTTTTGTTTGTCTGACGATTTTGCCACTTCTTAGGCTGCATTTCGTTTGATTTAGGGGCAAAATTTTGCCTGGCGAATTTACATTTCTGGTCAGATTTTTTTTTAGATGGCCAAGTGCCCGACAAGATACATGATTTTTATTTTTGACAGCCAGTGTATAATTGATTAAAACAAATTATACTTCTGGTCTTTAGAGGGTATTTTTACAAAGAATTAAACTCAACAAATTAATTCATTTGAATGTTACAAACTCAATGAATTTATTTTGGAATGTTATAAACTCAACCAATAAACTCAACGAATTTACTTTGAAAGTCATAAACTCAACGAATTTGTTAAATGATATAAACTATACAATTTTTGAATGTTACAATAAACACAACAAAAAAAACTCAGCGAAATTTATTGAATGTAATAAACTCAATGAATTTTGAATGTTTGCACTCAACGATTTATCAAGCGTTTTTACTTATTTTCTTTTGACAACAGCTGTAGTAACAACACTGTTTTGGACAGCTTGTTAGTCTGGTTAAGTTACCTTTAATACACAACGATTATACCTTGAGTTTTCAAATCCCCACCCATAATTGCCCGACGTTTTTTCCTTTTAAAAAAAACTGCAAATGGTTACCCTTACTTCTTGGCTTTTTCCCATTTTGAAGACTGCAATTTCGTTGTAATTTGTGGGCGATTGTACCCGACGAATTTTCCCTTGGTTACATCTACGATTACCCATTTATTACTTGAAAATTTTCCTTTCGTTAGGATTGTGTTTTGCAATTTGTCCAGACTGCAAATCGTTGTTTTTTTTAACATGTGTTGATTTCTCCTTCATTTATATTTACCTGCGTTTTCATTTTCATGATGGCGCTTAATTCTCTGCAATTTACTTGTTAATGGCAAGGGCGTGTACCATTTTTTTAGATGACTGCATGCCCATTTAACAACAGCGTGTTAGATGATAGGTGTAAAGGGATGATGTTTTTAAACAACAATTTATTTAGCATTCTTAACAAAAAGTTCTTCCTTAAACAACCTTCGTTTAGAATAGCCTTCATTTGACTGGACAACATTTAATCGAATAGAACAACCTTTAATTGAGCATAATAGTCTTTAATATGATTAGACAACCTTCAATTTGAATAGACAACCTTTAGATTAACTTAGACTAGACTTGTCAATCTAGTTTTCGTATTAATTGAACCAAACTTGTTAAATTAGAATGTAATTATTGTTTTTAATGATAGTATTGACTTAATTAGACTTGTTTAATTTGATTGCGTTAGTGTTAAATTAGATGGTACCTTAATGAAAAATTGTAATTTAGACATGCTAAGTTAGATTTGTAATCAATGATTAAAATAGACTGTAATTATTGACTAGCTTAGACTTGACGATTGATCGGGCTATTGGCGAAATCGTGCCTTGGCTTTTGCTTCCTTTGAATGACGTCATATTGCATCTTGTCAATCTTCTGTTTGGGTGTGGGTGTAGTCTTCTGTCAGCTATTTCGGTCTCCTAGCGCGTGGGTTGGTCTTGAGTCTTTGGTCCAGATAGATTATGTTTGCGCCAGGGTTATTGTCGCGCCTCTCATCTAGGGATGACATGATTCTTGATGAGGGGATCATGGCGCGCCCTATTGGATAGCGACGAATGATAACTTGGCTGGAGTTAGTGCCTTCCATGTGAGTGTTGTTGAGCGTTGTAAGTTGGATTTTGGTGCATGGGTTGAATGCCTTCCTGCATTGGTTCACATGCCTTGAGGTTCTAGTCTTGTTCGTCAAGGCTGTTGTGTTAGGATGGGGATGTTGTCCCTTAGCTTGTAGGCATGGTCATGTTTGCGTCGGATGGGTAGTCATTTTTATCCTTGTTGTTCTACGCACGTTTTGCCTAGTTGCTCTTGTGCCAATGCATGGAGTCATAGTTTCCTGTTGCCTGGACTGCATGCTTGCATTCGTCGTCAGTTGTATGGTTAACTATGGTCGTCGTCGCCTTCTTTCCTATTAACAAAAAAACAATTTTTTTTCACTTTTGCTCACTTGTAGTCTTGAAGAAGGGGTTGTTACACATCACTTGGATACCCCCAGTCATGCTCATGGATGAGATTGATGGTTTAGTCACAATGGAAGAAACACTTGGGCCTGACATGGCATGAGGGTCGTTGAACAAAGAAAAAGGTTCACTAAGAAGTTCCCTTACTTGGATAAGTACGAGTGCGTAAAGATTAGTCAAAGGAGGGTTAAAGTTAGGTGGAGGAATTTTAGAAACCACTTCCATTTCAACAAGCCCAATCTCCTCAAACCAAATATGGTACCCTTCAAATTTGTGATCACCTATCTCACGTTGCTTGAGGGGTGGTTGTAACTCCGTGATGGACTTGAGGCCTCCTTATCGATGGGACCAATGCGGTGATTCAACCATAGTGAAAATAATATGTGAAAATCAAAACAAAATTCAACCTAAGGTCAACATAGACTTGGAACCAGAGAGAACACCCTTTAAAAATATAGGACAACAAAAATCAAACCAATGGCTTAGGGGGAATTCTGAAAACCAACTCTCTGGGGGATATGAAGTCCCCACAAAATTGGCTAGTGAATGTATGAGGATTAGTTACTGTGAACTACATGAAACAACCCTAACCAATGTAGGTAGCCTTTATTAGGGTGTGCACCCTCTGGGGGAACTGAGACCATGAATGAATGTCTTCCCCAGGTACTACAAGCACATCCTACCTACAATCACCTACGTAGGCTACCTAGGAGTGGTCACTAAGGATACCACCTCAATCAATTATGAGGTGAACAATCATAGGTCCAACCACATGTAAGAGTAGGGTAACTTATCCCAAATCCTTGAAAGAGATACCTCATAGAGAGGTTTGACACCAAAAAAAATCCCATATACGTAGTAATCAAAGCAACATAGAAAACACTAAGACAAGCAAAGGGGAAATCACCCTACTTTCCCTAATGAAACCTTGTGCTTAGATCCCGTTTTAGAGGAGGCTCCTGAAACATTGGTTCTGAAAATGGGTTTTGACACTCTTTAATGAATCTAGGTTTTGTTTAGTGGCCTTGGAGAGTTTACTCTCCAATCCTATTCCGAGGTCTGAAGAATATATAATGTTGGTTTTCTAGCAAAGAAAAGAGTCTAGTTGATTTTAGGTTACAAAATATTTTCTTATGGTTGTTCTTATGTCAAAAGGAAAATGGATGAAACTTTGATGATGTTTATAACTCTTAACCCAACCAAATCAATGTAAAGATGTCAATGTGTTTGTTCAATTCAATGAATTTGAGCTATGGGAGGGAAATCGATATTTTTCTTTGCAAACTTTACAATTCAACCTCACAAGCGCCAAGAAACCATGCAAGATGAATCATAACCAAAATCTCAGCAATATTTCAAAACCAAATAATGCTCTTTATTTTTCAAATGCTCAAATGCCTTTTAGGCGAGATTTTTTGTTTTTTTTTTGTCTTTTTCTTCTCTTGAAATGCAAGTTTTTCTTTATGCTAGGAAAATAATGATGCAAATAAAAACCATTAGACAACAAGCAGAGGGTGGTGTGATATTGGAAGTGATGCCACATAACATACTCCAATGTCTACACGGGATCACAACCCAAAACTCACAAGACAACGTGATCTAGCATTGAACACAAATTGCAAGAGGGAAACTCAACCAAATGCAGTCCAGTATGGACACTACCAGATATAATCAGATCTGTTGGGTGCACAACCCAACTCAATGGATCACTAAATAGCAAAAAAATCATTCAATCAGACTTCAAATATAGATCAAAGACCAAAAGGGTGTAAAAAAAAACTCAAACAGAGATAAGATCTAGAAACATTGACCAACTACATATCCCTGAGATTAGACACATCTAGATTTGACCAAAAAAAATGAAAATTTTGCAATTTTTAAAACCTATAGGGGGTGTCACAGGTTATATATCTCACAACAAGAGACCATATGCAGGGTGTTGTTGGTTAGTAGTACTACAACCAACGACATTGTTGCTCTGTGTTTGATAGTAGACAATAGACACACTACAAATTTTTTGAAAAAGGAAATATCTGACTCATATTGCCAGATCTGAGAGATCTACTCTTTGAGGGAGTGCTAGGGAAGAAAATAACTAACTCAGAAATAAAGAAAATAGGTGAATATGCAAGGGAAACTAACTAGAGAAGAATCAAAGATTCTTCCCCAGTGGAATTTCCTATTCTATTATGGATAAAATATCACCAATTGGATAATATTATCTCCCTAGGATCTGCCTATTGATCCTAAATAGAAAACGAGCTAGACTTCTATGGTTTTCTTAAGAAATAAGCAATCAAATTCAAAATCACACCAAGATATGATAGGATGACATACCTTAATTATGAAGGTCATCTTGTGTATCTTGGTTGCTGCAGTCTTGAAGTTCTCGCTCCATCTCTTACAACCTGCTACCTACACACAAGTAACAAACAATTCCTTCCTACTTCTTGTCTTAGCATTAAGATCCTAGATCTAGCTTTGATCTAACCTGATCTATGAAGAAATAAATCAGATTTGAACATTCATGAATGAAATAAAATTATTCATAGGGGGAAACCAATGATCTATTAATTCATATGAGAGAAATACATCAATGTGATTACCTTAGGTGTATATGCACTCCTCCTTTCCCCTTACTCCTCCTCAGCTTCTTAATTAGAATAAACAATCTGACTATGGCTATTGTAGAATTGAGAAGTACCTTTGAATTTTGGTAGCATGTATTTATAAATGATTCATCCTTACTCATGCTCAAGATTGTCCTTCTTTATATAGATTCATGGAAGAGTTTTGGGAGAGCTTATAGATATTCTAGAGACCAATGGAGACTCAAATGTTGTGAGTTCCAAGGCTCATGCAACAAAGAACCAACTCATACCTCACTTACCTCTTCAAAACTCTGTGAATCTAGAAGAATATAAGGAGTGCCACTTGTTGTAGAATGATGGAAAGTGACATGTCACTGGTTGTCCCATATATGATCAATGACACCCTTCAATAACCGTATGGATCCTAATATGAATACTATGTTTTGGATTATATCTTATGTTGTGTTATTCCTGATAATGTAGGCTGGAAATTAAGGCTATAACAAGGTCGCGTACGGATTAGGCCCGATTGCGGTTAGATGGGTTTAGAATTTAAGTTTCATAAGATGAAGGAAGTCATAGGTTTACCTATTGAAGTTTAAATCGACTTAACATAGTCTTCACACTAGCTTGTTGTCAACACTTACTCCCATAGATGAATTCTTCACTCGTCTCACTGCTTAATCTTGTTAAAATTTATTTTGATTGCGAAGGAAACAATAGGCCATCTAGTGACATATAGGAATATCTAACAAGTTTCTTCAAGGTTCAAAAAGAAAGAAAAATGACATCAAGGTTCAACCATAAAATGGTTTAAGGTGTGATTATGTCAATGAAGGTTGACCTGCTTCAAGAAARYGAMTATCCATTAAAATGACATATAATCATTCTATGGTGTGTTAATAGTAATGTAGAAATCCAACTGTCATATTCCCTGGTTTTTGTGAGATGCCAAATCCAAATTTTTAATTATCTGGTACACAAGATTTCCTTGGTTTTCATAAGATACCACTCCAATTTTAATTTTATCTGGTATGCAAGGTCTCCTTAAGTTTTACCTTCAAAAGTTTTAAATTTGGTTAAGATATACAACTGATGTTTGTTTACTTCACTAAGAGAATAAAACACTGTCGATATCATCAACACATCGACGTTTTACTTAAAATTCTTTGGCTTTAAGGGTCGAGAAATACATCGATATCTGAGAATAAATACTTACCAAGAAGACTCTATGGAAATGGATTACTATAGAAGCCAGGACATGGTGTTAAGGTATATTAATCTTAAGGGCCATAGATATTTTGCTAAAGGTACAAAAAATTTAATTAGTCAAGGATTGAATTCAAATAAATAATTTAAAGGAACATAATTAGACTCGCAGGGTTTTAACAAGAATATAAAAGGAACTACATATAAATTCTAGTAAATTTCCGTATAAAATTGGTAGTTCTATCGACTAGGAACAAGTGGATTTATTGACTATAATATTATATGATTGTAAGGTAGCAACAAAGATTTCACTGTAAGGTAGTCGGTAATTATGCATCTTAACTTAGTACGAATGTGTTTAAAAACAAAATAATGTTGTAGTCAGGGAGAAAGTATGAGAAGTTACCAGTAGATCCTCTCATAGATCAATACACGTTATAACATCATATATACAATCACACAATCATATAGATAGACATACACAATAGTGGGAGAAATATAAAATAATTTTATTAGATATATCCAAAACAACCTCTGTCTTTCCATTACATGATGATGTATATATGTGTGTGTGTGTGTTGTACAGTTACTAGTCAGTTACATTAACTATCACGTCGATCGAATCTAACTGCATATTTGACCGACTTCCCTACCCGACTACTACAAATGACTTGACTAGGGCGGTCTAGTCGGTAGAGACAACTAGCCCTTACAACATCTCTCTCCCTCTCAATTCCTTTCTCGTCCGGAGCAAGAGGGGGAGTGTGACACAGTTACAAAATTACAAAAAAATCTACTAAGCCCTTCTTCTGAGGTTATTACAAAATGAGAATAAGAAAGAGAAAATATAATGATGGAGTCAAGTTCTAGTGTAGTTTCTTTTATTTCTAAATTGTGGATGTTTGTATTTGTAGGTAGAAAACATCTTGGAAGTTTCAGGCTATAGATATAAATTTCCAATTTTTTCTTAGTCCAATGCCAGTGTTTGGCAACATACTTGATTTTGTGTCCATAGTCACCTTTTCTTCCCACAAAAGTGTGTTACTTGAAATGATCTTTTGACATTTTCTTTCCATGTTCCATTCAAGTAACCTGAAATGGACTGTGTCTTCCATAACCTATCTTAGGGATGATTCTCAAATGCCTCTCTATCCTGGGAATAGAGAGAGTAAGATCACAAAGGGACATTTGTTCCTTCACGTGATGGTGATTATTTTCTTCTGACATCTGTATCCAAGATGGCTGACCAACTTTTGACTTCTAAGGATCAAGATTAAGTGGGTCATCGTCTGAAAATTTCATCATCAACATAGTTTATGTTTATAAACTTAACTGCTTGCATAATGGTTTCTCTTTGTTCTTTTAGATTCGATATATAGGGGGAATTTTCATGATATTGAGAGAAACTGATAGGATAGACAAATTCTTTGCAAGTAACTTAATCTTCACGGATCTCAGATTTGCATGGATATGTGTGTGTGACGATGGTTGTTGTCCTTTATTGATGGAGTGAATATTGGTTGTATGGGATCAACTTCTTTGTTGTACGTTTACATAATCTTTACTCTCTTGATGAGATATACTTTTTGTCCTAGACAACTATCTATACATCACACAAGATATTATGCATTGTTATGATGTTGTAGTAGCCAATTGTTTCTTTGTACTAGTGTCGACATTGACTACTGATTCGTGTGAAGAGAACTTTCTGTCCTCATAGACGGTCCAAATATTTGCTTCTAAACTCCTAATGATTTGATTAATATTTGGTCTTTTGACTCTCTACTTGTATTGTTGATGGTTTGATTGTGATATTTGAAATTCATGTTTATGCATTTTCTTTGACTGACATTGTTCTAGGGGTATTTTATGAAATCAAGTCCTACTGGTGTCCCCTGTTCTGCCAAAATTTCACTAGTAGGGTTGTAGCTTGTTATGTATGATATTTATTTAGTCGGGCTCCATTAACTAATTTCTTAAAGGGCTTCCCTTGGAGTGTTTTTAGTTGTAATGTGTCTAAAGGTTGAATGTCTTCGACTACATATGGACCTAGCCATGCAGTTTGTAGATTTCTCAGCTTTCCTTTTACTTGACTTTCATATAGGAGTACCAAGTCCCTATCATTAATATCCTTTTTCTTGAGATGTAGATCATGCCAGATTTTTTCTTGGTTCTTTTGTGTTTCCTAATGTTGTTGTACCATTAGTATTTCCTCTTATAATTGATTTAGTTGACAGAAACATTGCCTTGTATTACGTATATGGTCAAATTCCAACACTGAGGCTATATGACCTGCATTAGTGCAGAAATGAAGTGGTATGACAACTTCCTGACCATAGAATAATCTGAAAGGTGTCTATCCCGACGATATTTTGTATGTTGTTCTGGAGGCCCATAGTATTGTTGGAATTTTTTCATCCCAGTCGTCTTTGTCGAGTCCACATACTTTTGTTGAGCCTTTTTGTAAAGTCTTGTTAAAATATTCGATAACTTCGTTGTCCTGCAGATGATAGGTAGTTGTCTTTTTATGGTCAATCATAAATGTTTTGAGCAGTACTTCAATTGTACTGTTGATAAAATGTGTGCATTGGTCACTGATTATTGTCACGGGGTAGTTGAAATGAGTGATTATATTTTCGTAAATAAATTTCACAGCTACTTCCTTTGTATAATTCTCAATTGGTTCTTCTTCTGCTCATTTGGTTAAGTATTCTACGATTGTAATGATATATCTTTCTCTCGTACTTTTAGCTCTTTTTGGGAAAGATATGACAAAATCAATAGACCATATTTCAAATGGTAAGTTGGGATTTGAAAAATGTAGCGATATTTTTTTTTTCCAAATTGGTCGGCCTATCCTTTGGTAGTTATTTCATTTCTTTATTTGCTCCTGATAGTATTAGTGTAACGTTGGTCACCAGAGACCGGTTTGCAAAATTTTCCTGGTTGTCGTATCGACCTAGAAGTGACCCCATGTTGGGCCTGCATGTGCCTCGATAATGACATCTTCTCTTTTAGTCTCTAGTGCACATCTCCTCAAAATATTTTCGAGTCCTAGCTTGTAGAGGTAACCATTCATTAAGGTGAATGGTGCAACTTTCATTGCTAGGATTTTCTGTTTATTAGTTTGGAGATCATTAGGTGATTTCCTCTCTTCTAAGAAATTGGAAATATCTTCTAGTTCCTTATGGAATGCTTCAACTTTGAATAAGTTTGCATCTGGGAAATCATCTTCAATTCTAGTTGGATCTTCCCCTGTCTCCAGTCAGGACAAGTGATCTGACCCGATGTTTTTCTTCCCTGGTCAGACTATTACTTCAAATTCAAATTATTGAAATAGGATTAGCCATCAACACATTTTACCTTGGTGCATTGGTTTGTTTATGAGATATTTCAGTGCATGGTGATATATGAAGAATATAAATGGATTTGCTAATAAGTAGTGACATAATTTTTGTAGGGAAACAATCATTGCTAGGGATTCACATTCCATTGTTGAATAATTTCTTTCTGCCTTTTTAAACTTCCGACTGACATATGCATTCAGGTGGTTGATCAAGTCATAATATGGTTCAACCAAAACTGAGCTGACAACGACGTTGGATGCGTCGACATGCACATGGAATTTGTTCGACTAGTACGAGAATCTTAAGATAGGTGCTTCTACCAACTTTAATTTTAATATTTCAAAATACTTGTTGCATTCATAGATCCAATAAAATTCAACTTCTTTCTTCAGTAACTCATCGATTGGAAATGTAATGTTAGAATAGCGATGAATAAACTTTCAATAGTATCCTGTGTGCCCAAGGAAGATTTAAGTTATTTTTGGTTCACTGGTGGTTTCAAATCAAGAATGACTTTGATCTTAGCCATGTCTACCTTAATCTTGTCTTTGCATATGATGTGGCCCAAAAATATACCAATTGGCATGGAAACGATGCATTTTTTAATGTTTAAAGATAAATGAATTTTCCTGCATCTCTCCAATATCATTCTTCGTCACTGTATATAATATTTTAGGAGACTATAGATGGTCCAGTCATTTGCCATTGTTTTGTAGATGTACTCCTAAAATTTCTTAACCACTATTATGTAAAATACTGCAGGAGCATTTTTTAAATCGAAGGACATTACTCTGTAAAAAAAGAGCCAAACTCAGAGACAAATGTCATTTTTTCTTGATCCTCTTTTTCTATCAGTACCTAATTATATCTAGAGAAACCATCAGTGAACGAGTAGCATTCATGACCCACAATTTCATTGATAATTTCGTTGGCAAAGGGTGTTGGGAATGGGTTAGTCACTGTGAGTTTGTTTAATCAATTAAAGTCAACAAAGATTCTCAACTTTTTTGGGTCGTGTTTCTTAGGTTACATGACCATTAGAATTTCCCATTCCGACTTGTCGGCTGGGTATATAATATTAGCAGTCAATATTTCTTCGATTTCCTTTTGATTGATGGGTTTATATTTGCGCACCTGTTTATATGGATGTTTCTTGATGGGTTTGGCTCGAGGGATGAGTTCGGTCTTCATTTCACCCATATCTTGTATGAGTCTTTTGAGATATTAATATTCACATGTGAAAACATCCTGATATTCTTTTAGTATATTGACTATTTCCATGGTTTGCTTCTCAGACCAATAGTCACCTACTTTGGCCATGTTTGGTCGTCCGTTTATAGAGATGTCAAATTCTTTGGTCTTTATTTCCGCATCCATCTAGTCGGGTGCTTTCGATTCATCTAACAAACGTTCACCTTCTATGACTTGATTGTAACTTGAAGGGAAATCAAGTTTCTCTGTGTGGTCGTGCTATTCCGTGTCTTCCTTGGTCACTGAGTATACAATTTTTACAAAATTTTGTACTTCAAGGCAATCCTTTTTCCAACGAAATATTTGTCCGAGAAAACTTATGTTTTCCATTTCCACTCATCGAGCTATTATGTTCTCTATACTATGTGTTGATACCAAATTACAAGTTGAAGTCAATACCTCATCGACTTTAGTTCTCCCTTTTTCTTGAATTTTCTTGGGGCTTGGTTTTCCCAAGAAGTTTTTGATTTCACTAGCTGCCTCTTATAGGAGTTCCTCTTTAGGTTTAAATTCAAAATATTTAAGGAAGTTATCTTTTATTTCATCCCAGTCACAAGTATAACCCGATTTTGCTTCAATCTTATACCACTTGTGATGTATATCTTCTAGTGTATTCGGGAACACATGCAACCATACTCTTTCATCTATGTAGCCTTCTTTTTTCCACTCTTGCTCACACTTATCTATGTGGGTCATTGGGTCGAATCTAGGCTTAAAGACCAGGATATCGATATTTGCAGAAAGATTTTTCCCACTGAATCTTTCCACAAAATATAATGTGGCAATATTCTATGTTTGAAGTCGTTTTGCATGATTCTCCCACCGTTGGTCAGATTGGATAGTGAAGGATTCAACTAGGATTTGTATTCTTCCTTATTCCCCAGCTGATTTGGAGACTTTGTCAATATGTGTTGACAGAGAGCTTCGTTCATTAAACCGCGTGGAATTTCTTATGTATGCATTAGTTGGTATTAATGTTAGCATTTGTTTTAGTTTTCTTTTAGCGACGATAGGGATTGCATGAACCAACAAGCATGTTTTGGATCGTTTGATAGGTATTGCTTCTATCGATCAACATTATTTATCTTAAGCTTCACAATTATGCATCTGTCAGTTGTACAATTCTGTATCTAAATTTTTTCCTATCGATAATGGAGATCCAATTAGTATTTCTCCTTCAATGTTAGGTTCGAAACTGTCTTTCTATTCATTCATTACTTGGTATAGTCGACGTGCTTCCTGTGCCTCATCCCATGTCTCGAACCATGGTTTTCCTTATTTTGGGTCTAGGGGGATTATAATTTTTCTTCCTCTTCCTTTTATCTTGACCTTGTCCCTTTCTAAAGATATAACAACTTTCATGTTTTGACCCCAGGGTCTTCCTACTAGCGTGGGATAAGAAGGAATTCCTTCGACCAAGTTTATGACTTCAAAGTCGATTCTCATTGGAATTCCCGTTATAGAAGTGATGACACTTTTGAGAGTTCCTGTAATATACTAGATATAAAATGTATGTAGAACAAAAATAAAATGCTACTAATGGTAGAATAACAACAATATAACCAGAACATTCACCACAATAACACTGAAATGATATAAGAATAACAACAGAAATAACACTTTGAATATGAAAGCAATGTTCACGGGCCTCTTCGAGGGGACAAACTCCAGTTGAGCAGAGCTCTATTACAATAATATCCAAGCTAGGGTTCTCATACCCTTGACTCCTATTTATACTAAAAAGAAGCATCTAGAGGAAGATCCTTCTAGAAGCGGAAGCTTCTATTAGGTCTTCTTACATCGACCTTATTCTATTTTATTGAAAGTCCTTATTAATATTGACCTTTATTACATCTGAATATATTGTTCTACCTATGTGTGGGTTAGGACCCTAACATGTCCGCCCCCTTAAAAACAACCTTGTCCTCAAGGCTTGAGATGAGGAAATTGTTGCAGAATGGTAGTTGGTTCCCAAGTGGCGTCTGCTGGAGATGTATCTTTCCACTGGACTAGCACTTCCTTGATGGTTCTCTGACATAGGCAACGCTCATGTTGGTCCAAAACTGCTTCTGGATATAGCCAAATGGATCCTTCTTCAGCTAACTCTGGAAAGTTGGTTTGAATTTGGCACTTAGCTCCAATCACCTTCTTTAAGCATGAAACATGAAAAATAGGATGTAGCTCCGAATGGCTGGGCAAAGCTAACTAAAAGGAAACTTGTCCCACAAGCTTGAGCACGATATAAGGACCATAAAATTTGGGCGGTAGCTTCTGAAAATGCTTGGCCTTGAGGGAAGTTTTCTTGTAAGGTTGCAGTCAAAGAAACACTTAATCCCCTTCTGCAAATTGACGTTCAGAGCGACCTTGATCTACTTGTTGCTTCATGCGATTCTGTGCCATGAATAAATTCTCTTTGAGGGTACGAAGAATAGCTTCTCAAGTTGTAAGTGTTAGGTCAACCGCCTAGACCTTCGAGGCACTCGGTAAGTATGAGAGAACTGAAGGTGGCTTATGTCCATATACCGCTTCAAAAGGAGTCGTGTGTGTAGTTGTATGGTATGAAGTGTTGTACCACCATTCAGCTAGGGGTCGCCATTGAGCCCACTGATTTTGATTTTCCAAGGAAAAACACCTCAAATATGTTTCCAAACACTTGTTGATAGCTTCCGTTTGGCCATTAGTATGGGGATGATATGCTGTGCTGAGATGCAATTCAGTGCCTTGTATCTTGAAAATTTCTTGCCAAAAATTTCTTTGGTTCATGATAAAAAACAATAGAGTGCGGCATGCCATGAAGCTTGAAGACCTAATCCATGAAGATTTGAGCCACCATGGATGTTGTAAACGGGTGTTGAAGGGCGCAGAAATGAGCATACTTGGAAAGGCGATCAACAGCCACCATGATGATGGATTTATTTCCCAATTTGGGTAAGTCGGTAATAAAATCCATAGAGATATCCTTCCAAATAGCAGGTGGAACTGGGAGAGGTTGTAGTGTGCCCGACAATTTGACTGTTTCTCCCTTGTTGCATTGACACACATCACATTCAGCTACAAAATTATGAATGTCTTGTTTCATACCATCCCAGAAAAAGGAACGTTTGACCCTGTCATAGGTTTTGGTGAACCCAGAGTGCCCTGCTGTGGGTGTAGCATGAAGCTCAGAAAGTACCGTGGATTTAAGATTTGATTGATTACTTAAATACAAACGGCCTTTGTATCGAAGTTCCTCATGGAGCCAAGAGTGCCCTGGGGAAGCTGGAGCATTGGAATGCAATTGGTGGATTAACTGTGAACTTTTGGGATCTTGTAGCCATTCCTGGCAAACGGCTTGGAGCCAATTTGGTACAATGAATGAAAGAGAAAAAATGGATCCTTCATCTTCATATTTTCGGGAAAGTGCATCCGCAACCACATTGTCTTTTCCTTTCTTATAAATGATCTCATAATAATATCCAAAGAGTTTAGTCACCCACTTTTGTTGTTATGGGGAGGAAATGCGTTGTTCCAGAAAATACTTGAGGCTTTGATGGTCTGTCTTAATTTGGAAACGTTGCCCCAATAGATAAGGACGCCACAGATCCTTGACATGCATAATAGACAACATTTCCTTTTCATAGATGGATTTTCCTAGATTTCTTTCAGATAGTTGCTTGCTGGTAAAGGCCAAAGGTTG
>JASDQU010098286.1:0-15718 GCA_032191745.1 Picea mariana | reverse complement strand
TGAAAAAGCAGTAAAACTCGGTGAGAATAATTCCAAAGCCACAAATGCACTTTTAAATGGTCTCAGTGATACAATATTCACCAAAGTTGCACACTGTAAATCCGCTAAAGAGATTTGGGACAAACTTCAAAATATTTATGAAGGAGATACAAAAGTCAAAGCAGCAAATATTCAGACTTACAAAGGTTAGTTCGAACAACTAAAAATGAAGGAAGATGAAGATATCGTAGCCTACTTCTTACAAGCCGATGAAACAGTGAATGCAATCATAGGATTGGGAGAATAAATTGAAGAAACTGCAACTGTTCAAAAGATACTAAGACCTCTTCCTATGAGATTCAACCCTAAGATATTAGCACTAGAAGAAAGATCAGATCTGGACTCAATAAGCATTGACTAATTGCATGGAATCTTCATAGCATATGAAATGAGAACTGAGCAAGAAAATCCATATGTAAAAGAAGAAAACTTCAAGGCATCCAAAAGATCAAAGCAAAATAAAAAGGAACAAGAAGACTATAGCAGCAGCAGTGATGCCTCAGAAGATGATGAAGAAGTGGCCAACTTCGTCAAAATACTGAACAAGGGAACCAACGGTAGGTATAGAGGTAAGCTCCCTTTAATTTGTTTTAATTGTGATGGTATTGGTAATTTTTATAACAAATGTCCTCATAAGAAAAAGAGAAATGATGAAGGTTACTCAAAAGGAAAACACACATATAAAGACAAAACAACTACAAAGAAAGTTTTCAAGAAAAGCTTATACACCAAAGAAGACATCTCATCATCAGATGAAGATGAAGTCAGTGACAGTGAGACAGGAAGAGTTCTATTCATGGCAGTAAAAGACTTTGACAAAGAAGACTCCAAAGAATATGAAGAATCCGAAGAAGAGTGAAGAAGTCGAAGAAGAAATTGAAGAGGAAAAATTTGATTATCGAAAAGAATTAATGTGTGCCATAGAAGTCATCAGAAGAGGAAAGAAGAAAAACAAGAAACTACAAGCATAACTAGACAAGAAAAAAGACACTCAAGAACTAGAACAAATGATTACAAAATTGAAGGTTCAAATAGAATAATATAAAAGAATTGAAGAAGCACTCAAAGAACAATTAGAAGAAAATGACAAGATCATTGGAAACTTGGAAGCAGAGTGTTACACCTCAATATTGCTCACTTCGATAAGTGTCTTAAGTGTCGCATGATCCTCTCAATTGTCGCAAGTGTCGCATGTCATTCACAAGTGTCGCAAACATCAAACAAAGCATACTGCCATGCTGACCACACCAAGGAGACATCTAGAATAACTCAGACACTTGATTTGGAGAAGGGAGAATGATTAACTGAAGTCAAGGAACTCTTATCACCTGAAAGGAGCTCTTAAATAAAGGTTTTGAAGGTGAGCGCTCCTCTGTATTAGCCTTAGGAGCGTTGGCGCTCCCCTATAAGGTATTAGGGAGCGTTATAATGCCCTACTGCCCCTCTGAAGGAGCGCTATCCATATTTGGAGTGCTGGCGCTCCCCTTAAGCTTCCTAGGGAGCGCTATAGTGCCCTGATGCCCCTTTTGAGGGAGCGCTGTCTAATCTGGGCAGTGGTTGGCCCGTTGAGGAGAATAAGGGAAAGATATTTCAAGTTTGGAAGGCAGTTGCATTCGAATTCTTGGTTCAATCAGAAGATCCTTGATCTAAGGAGGGAATTCCTCAACTTACCCTAAAGATACCTCAAGAGGTTAAGACTCTCTTAACCTATATAAGCAGGCTTTATGATGGTGAGAAGGGGGAAGAATTGCTAGCATGAAACCTATGATCTCATAGGAAACACACAGTCAGTTAAAGGAGAGTGATTAGTGAAGCTATTATCATCCAGGTCGTGGATCTTTCGAGCAAGGGTTAGACGAAGGGGACTTGACGAAGCTGTCACATTCGCATCTACGATTATAAGTACTGATGTCATTATTCTCATTAATATGACACGCTTGGCCTGTTTCTTTGTAGTTTGTGTCTGATTTTACATGAACTTATCGTTGATAGATAGATTTGTTTTCAAGCTAATATCAATAGAGTAGGAAGTGGTCGTACTTTTTTTGTCTACAGGACTCATCGAGGAGTGAGAGTTTGGAGCTCGACTCGGAGCATGCAGGGACAAATGTCGATTAAAAGGTACTTCTGTTCTCCTTCCTCTTCACACATTAGTTTGTATAGATTTGAAAGGAAGTCAGTGTCCACGTTAAGCACTTTCTGTCTTAGAGTTAGGGTCTAGCTCTTTGAGGCAATCTACCTGTCTGCAGGGGGATTTTCCTACAACAGAAACTGGTGACTCCACTGGGGAGTCCTCAAATCAAAACTGTTTGTTTTGATTTCTCCTCATAGACCTTGTCTTACCCCTTGATTGTTTCCAGACCTGGTTCACTCTTTTTTTTTCTTTTTTCTTTTTTTGATCACTTTCATGAGCTGATTGGCTCCCTACCCCATCACACTCAGCTTGATTGTCGAGAATGAACTGCAATTTTTGGATTTTTGACACTTTTAGGAGCTTTTTGAACCTGGCGCCCCTGTCCCTGTGTTAACAGAGCACCAGCGCTCCCTGAGTGCCTTACACATAGCGCTATAATTCTCTCTGCCCTTTGCAACAGAGCGCCAGCCCTCTTTTGGCCAAAAACTTTCCAGAATTGCTCTTTTCAAGGTTTTTGCCTCTGGTTTCACTTGCCGAGTCACCTTGTGAGTCAATGCTTCTTCCTTTTCATCTTTGACATCTATTTTTTTGAATAACAAACATCTTGCTGTTTGGATTTTGTAGCCTTCTTCACTATTGTTGTTGAGTTTTTCTGTCGTTTGGAGTTTTGAAACCCATGCATTGTCTTTCTCTCCTTTTTGACTGAGCGAGAAACTCTGGTGAAGGTCATCAAAGGCCTACTGATTTTTTCATTTGGTTTTAGTTAAGATCATTGTTCTTCGACATTTATTTTGGTGTGAAGTTCTTGATTTTTCTTTGATTGTTTCTTTTCTTTCGCTTCTTGTTTTGATCACAACGAGAGGGTGTATTGTTTGTACGATTCTTGCTTGTGTTGATCTGATTTTCATTGATCCAAAAAGATAATTAGCAAGACAAGCATTGTTTTGAATTAATCATTATTAATATACAAACAATAAAAAGACTTCTTCATGATTGATTTTTCACATTAGAAGGTATCTCAAAAGTTTTAGCACCACATCGGATTTGATTTGAAGAAAATTTGTTTGAGGACATTCCTTATTAGTGCTTGTTAGTGAAAAGAACTCTCTCTCTCTCCCTTAGATAGATGTTCATCGAAAAGAAATGACTGCTTATCATCTTTGATGCATTTTTGGGACTGAGTCATAATTCCATCCGTTTCACTTCCATGCACCCCTGTTGAGTAAAGAACAGCTATAAAATCAACGCTAATTAAAAATTATTTAGAACATTTTCTTTTCTAGGATCCTCCACCAACAGTAGACCAGGCTTAGTACTTTGGATTAGGCTGTGAGCATAACTCTCCAAGGTTTCCAAAACAAACATTAGCATCCTGAGTTAGGGAGAGTCAAATCCAATTATCGTATAAGTCTGCCTGGGATCCCCCTCTCACACAGGGGTTACGCACGAGGTCGCATTCGGGTGAGCTACGGAGATTATCCCTCCATGGTTTAACTGATTGTGGTGGTCAGATCATATTATGGGGATCACTTAAAGGTAAATCCGCAATTACTGCATGGAAGCCTTTTAGTTGATTTCGGGCTAGATACCCTGCTCATACGTTCGGATCGGATTGTCGACTGTACCCGCCCAGGGGCTGACTGGGAATTGGTAACCTTACTGGCCATAATATTTAGGGTCTTACACAAGGTGACAGTGAAGGGAAGTCTCACTGTACCTGGAGCAGACATTGGTCAAAATCACTCGGGCTCCTTGGAGGGTAAATCCACAATTACTGCATGGAAGATTGCACCAAGGCATAAGTCTGTTAAGTAGGTCGCCATTGTAACTGTTCCACAATATCCATGCCCCTTCTTGACTTGATCACGCAACGTTGGATTTCATCACCAACTAGTACGGTCATCGAGAGAAGGCCCTGTTTGGTTGGTTGTGATTCTTATATTCTATTAGCGTATGCTGTTTCTTTTTCTGTAGTTGGCCATAGATCTCTTCCGCTGACTCTTTTTTGTCAACATCGACCCTCCACGCCGTTCGCGGAGGCTACAGGGACTTCCTCCAGAAAATATGGAAGGGAACACCCCTTTACCCCTTCATTTTATGGAGGAATCTCCTCAACAGAGCGAGGTTCAATATACCATGACTTCCCAAGAAGAAGTTCCCACTCCTCTGGAGAATTTTCGAATTGTTTCAGAGTCTCTGGAAGCTTTCCGCATTCTGGAGGGATATGAATGACATGTCCTCCAACTGAATTCAGTTGGTGAATTTGTCGTCGTCAATCCTTCTGACATTCCAGTTGGGTCTTGTCAAAACCCTTTTGCCGATGACCCCTTTTGGACCGCAGACATTGTTCGAAGTCCACCATGCATGGTGCGAGATCTTTATGGAACAAGGATGGGTGCTGATGCACCTATCACCTACACCGTACCCATCAACCATTTTACCAGTGCTACCACCTTTACGGCCACACCATCCGTTGGTCCGAACACATCGTCTGTTGGCCCAAGGTCTACTTTCCCTCTCCAGACGGCCCATTCTACAATGGTCCCTCACATTCCAACCATTCCCACCGGTAACGCGGTGGTTAGCCAAGCTGCTATTGGCACACCCTTAACACCAAGACCTACATCATCACTCCCTTTTGGGTATAGAGCACTAAATTTTTCTGCTGCCTCTACTACCCAAGTTATGCCGGGAAGTTCCATACCTATCCAACAACCTGGAGGGACCGGTCTTGGTAGTTTTAATCCATCTAGCGGTATCGGTCAGTCATTTATGTCTGGTTCTCAAATTTTGGGAACTCTACCTCAAGCTGGGGGGCATCCTCCCACCGAAGGACAACTTCCATTCGGGGGGCACCCTCATGCTGGGGGGCAACCTCAATCTGGAGCCTACCATCAACCATATGAACAAAATGTGTCTGCCACACCTAATCCGTGGAATATCCCTTTTCCAGGAAAGCCACAGTTCTCGGCAGGACACAATTCTCAAGCTCCACAACAACCCCCTTATGGACAAACACCAAATCCAGTTTATAATCCTCAAAACCCATCCAGTTATCCTCCGCTCGCACGTACTTCGCAAAACACTTCAAATCCTGTGTACCCTGGTCAACACCAACCTCATACAAGAGGGCCCACTAGTTACAATTATCCGCATAACCCAGTGTATGGCCCTATTGGTGTCCCCATGCCACACCAGAATTACCCATAGGTTAACCGACAACTACCTTTTCTAGCAACCCTGGACCTTCCAGACTTGTCTTGGTTAATGAATGATCCTATTTATCATTCTACGGTTTGGCCAGCTATCCCAACTAAACTTCCTTCTGATATCCCAAAATTTGATGGAAAGTCCGGAGAAGACCCAAACAACCACGTGATGACTTTCCATTTGTGGTTTTCATCCAAATCCCTCATGGATGATTCTATACGTTTGTGTCTTTTCCAACGAACGCTTACAAGTTTTGCGGCAAAATGGTATATTGAACTACCACGTGCCTCTTTTCACGACTTCAACTCCCTCACCATGTCCTTCCTCACACACTTCCAACTACCCATTCGATATGAGACAGGTACTAAACTATTAACTTCCCTTCGTCAAACAACCTCCGTACATATCTCTGATCATATTCATGAATGGAGATGACGATGAAGGCTAATCAAAGCGGTCATTCCCGACCAATTGTTAGCGAAATGGTTCACTAAATCATTGTTACCCCAGATCGCTCGTGATGTTGCTATGGGTGGTGTGGTCACCGAGGAAGAAGATATTGCCCGAGCTCAGTACTTAGACTTAGTCTATTCATAATTTGGTAGTCTGTACGAGTTGATACCCAATGCTACCCGTGCCACTAATGATCCATCCAAACCATCATCTGCCTCGCACGCGGATGGAGTTATTGGCTCCGTCAAAACCCAATCTACTTCCCAGTCAACTGGAACCAATCAGCGGCCCGCTTCGATGACTTCTCCTAGTCCGAATGCACCCTCCTCTACCCCCCCTCAAACTCAGGTCTTTGAGGTGAATGTGGTCCAATCGACCCCTTCACAACAGCTTGGGGGCAAGAAGAAAGCGAGAAATAAACCCAAGAAAAACAATAACAACGAACAACCAAAAAAAAACCACAAACCCCTGCTACCGGAAAACAACCACAATGAAAACCGAAATTCCCATGTCTCATTTGTGGTGACGATCACTGCACTCGAGACTATCCACATTGTGATGAAGTGGCCAAGATTTTCAAGGGAAATTCACAACCCGCTGTGCTTACTTAGCCTTTTCCACAGCAACAATCTTTGGTTGCCAAAACCCCCACCGTAGGGGGCAGTTCCAACCAACCCCATGATGAGGCCTCGACAAGTTCCCACATTTACATGTTTAACGGGGTTAATCTAACCACTCACACTGCAACATATGACATGCCAGTTAAACCTGATAAGCCAAAGACTACTAATGGTTCCGTACCGGACCCATTACCATCTTTTGTTAGTCCTTCGTCTGCCAGCCCTCCATTTAGGCCACTTCAGATTGAGAAACCTTTGTTTGACTCCATCTTATGCCCTCCTAAGAGCACCATCCGGAAATCTACCTTCAATCCTAATTCACGGGCTGCCCAAAACTACAACATTGTAGAAGATTTGGCCCAAGCACCGTGTGCTATGTTCACCTTGGAAGTTCTACAACACTGTCCCAGCCAACGTAGAACGCTCTTAGCTGCTATCGGTGCTTTCGATCCCGAGTCATCAAATAACCTCACGTTTAACCTGGATGATCACCAACCACGACTCTCCCACCAACTAGCTTTCCAAATCGATGTTGTTGTTCACAATCAACAAATCCACCAAACTATCTTGGATGAGGGAGCCTCTACTTGTGTCATGTATTTACCTTGTTGGAAAGGCTTAAAATCACCTACCCTTAACAAATCCCCTACAATGTTACACGCTTTCGATGGACGAGGTTTTTATCCTCATGGATTATTACAATCCTTGGCTGTTCAGTTGGGTGGAAAAACTGTTACTGTTGATGTCGAGGTGGTTGATGCCCCCCTCGATTACAACTTACTACTCGGAAGAAGTTGGTTCTACGCTATGACTGTTGTCGCCTCGTCAGTGTTTCTATGTGTACAATTCCCCCATCAAGGCAAAATTGTCACTGTCGATCAACTCGGTTTTTGTACACCCGACGCTCGTGTCCCTGTCACCAACAACATTCCTTTTTTGGGAGACCACCCAGTTACATATGAAAGTGTTGGTGTTGTCTTGTTGAAATATTCTAGCCTTATGGGTACTTTCCCTACACCACTTCCACCTACCACACGTCATATTGCTGCCGTCAATATGATCTCAACTATGCCTTATCGATCCTTGGAATCATCTGATCCTTGGATTGTACCTAGTCCTCTGGAATTTGATGTGCTCGGTGACACTATGCCACTCAGCCCAGCCGAGGCCGCATACGTAGCTATTCAATATGCCTCTCCCTCTCCAAACAACTCACATTTGCTGGTGCCTGATGCCTACTCGATGCCCTCATGGTTGGATTCCCTATCGTCTGCCGTCGATTACATTTCCCAAATTTTCCCTTCTCACGAATCTATTATGGAAATTCTTAGCATTAGCGATCTACCTTGGGATGTTAACCATCATCGATCCTCTTTTCTTTCGCCTTTGGAAGAAATTCACCAAGACATACACTCTGTCTTCCCTCCCGATGTTACCAATGCTCCGCAATCTCCTATCCTCACACAAGATACTCTTTCTGAGGGGAATATGGGTAACATATCTACTACAATCGTTATTGATATTTTGATCAAAGAAGGTGTCGTGGAAAACATTAACCTTGGTGCTAATTGCACACCCGAAGAAGTGGTCTCTTACACCGCTTTGTTTAAACAATTCCACGATGTCTTCGCATGGAGCTACGAGGAAATGCTAGGGATTGACATTTCAATCGTCGTGCATGAAATCAAGAATTACCCTGACGCGAAACCTGTTTGACAAAAGCTTCGCCCGGTTCATCCCAAGAAAATCATAGCTATAAAGGCAGAAGTTGAGAAACTTCTAAAATCTGGCATTATCTATCCCGTCCCTTTGAAAGAATGGGTCTCCAACCTTGTTCCGGTTGCCAAAAAACAAGGGACCATCTGTGTTTGTGTTGACTATCAGGATCTCAACAAAGATTGTCCCAAAGACAACTACCCTACGCCCTTCATCGACCAAATTATCAATAATTGCGCAGGGAGCGTAATCTTCTATTTCATGGATGGATTTTCTGGGTATAACCATATTGAAATCTTACTTGCTGATCAACATAAGACAACCTTTATCTGCCCATGGGGTACTTTCGCCTATCGAAAGCTACCTTTTGGCCTTAAAAATGCTGGTGCTACTTTCCAGCGGGCCATGTTGTACGCTTTCCACGATATCAAGCATATCGTAAAGCCTTACCTCGACGATTTACCCGCCCACTCATCCAATCGATCTGATCACATTGATCACTTACAGGTGATTTTTCTTCGATGTCGGTTCTACCGTATTCGCTTGAACCCACATAAGTGCATTTTTGTTGTCGAATTCGGTCGACTCCTCGGTTTCATTGTCTCCAAATATGGGATCAGGGTGGATCCCTTAAAGATTAAGGCCATTCTAGCCTTACCCCCACCTACCAATTTAACCCAACTCCAAAGTTTGCAAGGCAAAGCAAACTTCCTTCGCCGTTTCATCTGCAACTATGTCGAAATAACTAAAAGATTCATGCGGTTACTGCAGAAAAACACCCCTTTCATCTGGGATGACACCGCCCAATGGTCATTTGATGCTCTCAAGCATGCCTTGACCCATGCACCTTTGTTGCACCCTCCGGAGTATACAAAGGACTATATCCTTTACTTGGCCACCTCCACTTCCACTATCGCGATGGTGTTAGTTCAAGAGGACCCCAACGGTGAAGAACATGTGATTTATTACCTGAGCAAGAGTCTATCTGGACTCGAACTCAAATATTCACATGTAGAGAAACTAGCTCTGGCAACCGTCATCACTGTCCAGAGATTCCGCCATTACATCTTATTACGCACCACCACAGTGATCACGGATTCCAACCCCATGTACCACGTCTTGATACGTCAAGTACTTGGGGGAAAATATTCTAAATGGATCGTCATCCTTCAGGAATTTGATCTTGAATTTATGAAGTCCAAAGCCAAAAAGTCCCTGATGTTTGCAGAGCTCATCTGTGCTCTCCCTCGTGTCGATGAAGACATCGAACCTAGAGATCCTCTCCCCGATGAATCTCTTTGACGTGGTTTCACTTTTTACTAAGATCCCGTTAAATGAGGCCATTCAAGTTATAAATGAGGTTGCAGACCCTCAAACAACCAAACTAGCAGAAGTTTGTATTAAATCAACCTTCTTCAGCTTCCAAGGAGAATTCTTTGAACAAACAAGTGGAGTAGCCATGGGATCCCCCTTATCCCCAATCGTAGCAAACCTCTACATGGAGAAGTTCGAGAAAATTGCCCTTGAAACATACCCCCTTAAACCATCTAGATGGAAAAGGTATGTTGATGACACCAATGTTAAGTGGCCTCACGGCAAAGAAGAACTGGATAGATTCTTTGAGCACCTCAATGGCATTTCTGAGAACAAAAAATTCACCATGGAACTAGAAGAAAACAATAGCATACCCTTCCTAGACGTACTTATGATTAGAAAACAAGATGGTACATTGGGACACAAGGTCTTCAGGAAGAAAACTCACACAGAAAGCTACCTTCATGCGGATTCCCACCACCATCCCTCTCAAAAAATGGGGGTCCTCAACACCATGGCCACAAGGGCAACAAGAATTTCCGACAAAGAACATCTAGAGGAGGAAATAAACCACTTAACCAGGGTATTTAAGAACATTGGATATAGAGACAAAGACATCAAAAAGGAAATGAATAAGAAGGATAGAATGACTCGAGTCCAGAATGATCAAACCTCCAACCAAAAAGCCTTTCTTCCCTACATTCGAGGTGTCACAGACAATATTGCTAAGATCTTAAAAAGAAAAGAAATTGTAACCTCCTTCAAACCCCTAATCACTATCAGACAAAGAATGAACTCTCTAAAGGACCCCATAGACCAACAACAATGAAAAGGCATCTACAAGGTCTCTTGCTCATGCGGCAAGTGTTACATTGGGGAAACCAGACGATCATTCCAGGTAAGGATCAAGGAACATGAAGTAGACATTAGAAACGAACGCACTCGCACTTCGTCCTTAGCAGAACACTCATTTAAAACCAAACATCATGTCTGCCTTGAGGATACTAAGATTTTAGCAAAAGAGGATCATTACTACAAGAGACGCTTAAGAGAAGCCCTAGAAATAATCAAACACCCTAACAATATGAACAGAGACGGTGGCCTAGAAGTAAGCAGCTTTTGGCACCCATTAATCAACCAGCTTAGAGACCCTCTTAGATCAATCTAGGTTTGACACCTTCCTCGTTTGTGTTCTACCTTTGAGTCGGTAACTAGATCTAAAGGTCCAAATAACCCTGTACTACCTTATTCTAATTAAAAAACATAGTACTATTTTTATCACTAATTAAAAACTTATATATACCCTAATCCTATGACATTTTTATATTAATATTCATCACATCCTAAACACTTAAAAACCTGAAACCCCTACTACTTAGTAACACAATTTAAACCTCTAACCCTGATTTATTTATTTATTCATAACCTTATCCTAATAATCTCTAATAATGAATATCCTACATAATTCACTTTATCCACTTAAATTATCTAATAGAATTATATTTTCAGTGAAAATTATTATAATAAGATAAAAATTCAATCTATAACTAACCCTAGATTTATTTTTACTTACCAATTTAATAAAACATTTTAAACAAACCATTACAAACCCTAGACCTATATACTTTGTCAGACTTTTCAACACTTAGAAATCACTTTCGTTATATTAACTATTACTAATTTTCTTTAGATTTTAGGTTATAAATAAAAAACACTACAAAACAAATAATAGAAAACCCTAGAACTTTATACATAATTAGAGATATCAACACCTTTAAAATATTACTAATTATCACTAATCATCTTACTTATTAAGCTCCTTAATCTCTATTAAAAATAAAAATGTTAAACAAAAATACTAATAAGTAATACAATAAAATTAAACTCTTTCCAACCCTAAAACCTTAAATTATTAATTAAAAAACTTTAATTATTTATATTATTCATATTAAAAGCTACGTTTAAATTTATAATTAAATTATTAGCTCTGCATTTAGGGTTACATATAAGACGACCTGGTTATCTTATCTACTGTCCTGCATATACACTATTAATGACTAAGATCAACCAACTCTCTACTTGACGATTAGTCCTGATGATGAATCCAGATCCGGATTTGAAACGTCGATGACAAAATGACACGAACTGTGGATTCTCCGGCAAATGATTTTGAAATTCTTCACCACAGAAATCTGAAAACAAAAAAAAAAAGAATCTCTCTTCCTCATCAACACCTCTAATCCTTGGTACGAAGACATTCTCCTTTACCTTAAAACCCAACGTTTTCAGCCTAACATTTCTCGTGAAGAGCGTCGACGTATTCGCCACCATTCTCGTCGTTATCTCATCGTCGGCGACACTTTGTATCACCGTGGGATTGACACCATCCTTTGATGATGTCTGGTTCATGAGGAGGCTGAATGCATTCTGAACGATTGTCACCTTGGCAATTATGGCGGTCACCTTTCTGGACTGGCCACAACCCAAAAAATCCTACGTGTCGGCTACTTTTGGCCCTCGATTTTCAAAGATTGTATCGAGGCAGTAAAAAAATGCCCACCCTACCAAGTCTTTAACAAGAAGGCACGCACCCACCCTATTGTGCTGCACCCCATTATCGCCATCGGCCCCTTTGCCAAGTGGGGTATCGATTTCATGCAGTGTAAGCCTACCTCAGCTGGGGGGCACAGTTATATAATCGTCGTCGTCGACTACTTCACCAAATGGGCTGAGGCTATGCCTACCTTCCTGAATGATGGTCGTACCGCAACTCTGTTCCTTTTCAACCACATCATAACTCACTTCGGTGTACAACGTGCCATTGTCACTGATCATGGTGCACACTTCAAGAACTAGATGATGAGCGAACTGCATGTCAAATTGGGTTTTCACCATGAAAACTCATCCCCTTACTACCCTCAAGCCAACAGACAAGTTGAGGCCATCAAAAAAGTCCTAAAAACCATGATCCAACGCATGGTAGGGGAAAACAAGACATCGTGGCATCTACAAATTTTCTCCACTCTTTGGGCTTATCGCACTTCTGTGAAAACCTCAACTGGATTTACTCCTTTCCAGTTGGTGTATGGCATTGAAGCTATTCTACCGATCGAGTGTGAGATTCCATCACTGAAACTCAAAGTAGAACTCCTACCCCATACTTCTGCTGAAGAAGAATGCTTCTTATACCTATCCAAGCTGGACGAAACACGTCGTGATGCTGCTCTCGTTAATGAGGCACATCAAAAATGAATCAAGAGTCAATATGATAAATCTGTCCACCCTCAGACTTTTGCAGAAGGAGACTTAGTCCTCGTTTATGACCAAGCTCATGATAAATTGGGGACAGGTAAGTTAGAACCTCTGTTGCATGGTCCTTACATCGTGAAGCATGTCCTATACATAGGCACCTACAAATTAGTAGATCATGATGGAATTTCCCTAGGAGAGCCCCAAAACGGGCTTTACCTTAAAAAGTACTATGCTTATATTACCCAACATGTGTACTTTGTACATTATATGTATTTTATTTTGGTGTGTCTATTTCTTTCGCGTGCTCGAGTCTTTACCGTTGCCACTCATGATTGTGCTTGTGTTTTCATGTGCAGATGACGTCTTCCCTTCCTATCTTTTTTGGGTTTGCGGATGGTGCTAGTCGACATACCCGGAACATTGCTTCGACAACATGGGTTATTTACCAATTTGACAAGGTGGTGAGTTTAGGAGGTATCTTCTTAGGACCAACAACCAACAACATGGCAGAATATCATGCTGTCATCGGATTGTTGACCCAAGCCTCCTCCCTAGGTATCTCTTGCATCATTGTTTACTTAGACTCCCAACTCGTGGTCTATAAAATCAATCGTATCTATGCTATCCGTAGTCCTATCCCGCTACGTCTCCACCTGCAAGTTCGCCGTCTTGAATGAATGTTTGATTACATTGAATATAGACACATTCCGAGAGAACTCAACAATGTTTTGGATTTGTTAGCTAATTATATCTTGGATCGGTATCTTGCCCACATATAAGATTTAAGGAAAGCGAAATTGTACATCACATGTAAATTAAAACACATCATAGACATAATCATGTATAAATCATTTGGCACTGTAAAAACTCAGAACTGTATATATATATATATATATATATATGGCATGACTGGAATGTTTTGATTACATCAAAAAAGTATGTAGAAGAGCAAAATGTTGGGTCTTTAAACCTGTACAACATCGCCTGACAAGGCATACAAAAATATGATCGCCAGAGAGACTCTAATTTCCCTACACTACATTGTGCTGTGAGTAGCACATCACTGCACGCACTACGCGTCTCAATAGAGAATTGACATTCTCTGGCACTCCCACAGTGTGCCTCTGCAGATGTAAAGGCACTTCTCCCCTCCGTAGAGGAGGAATGCCCATCATGAGGCCTTGGAGGTTTCTTTCAACCTCCCGAAAACCTATCACTGGTACTCTCGGATCCGCTACAATCGGAGCAAGCCCACGACGTCCTGGTATCGGTATATCGGCCGGGCGCACTGCTCCCTTGTTTGCATGTTGAAAACAATACATCTTTTTAAAAACTCTTCTATATACCCAAAAAAATACATATAAATTAAAAACTTAAAAAAAAAACAAAAACTAGACAAGGTATGGCTCAGTCTCTTACTTGACACATCCCAGTCTTCCCCCGCAGGTAAAATCAAATCCATGCTCTCGCGGAAATCTACCTCAGCATATGGGAAGTCCTCTATCTAGAGATACTGTTGTCTCAACCAAGCAAAGAAATCTCCAGTGAAATAGAACTCTGACTCCGCTACTAGCCTCGGAGACAGACTAGTCCACCTCTCCATCCTCGGTTTGTCCACTGGTCCCACTACCAATGCTTTTTGAGGCTGTATCTGGGGGATATGCTCTAGGAAAAATGAGACCAGAAAAGAGACATAACCAAACTGTTTCTGTCCCATCCTGCACCGTGAAACCTGTTCCTTCACATTTCGAAGGAACCCTGCACTCCAGTTGAATAGTGTTGGTTCCAAACATTGAACACCATAAGCCACCTATGATCTTGATTCCAGATGCGTGCTAGTATTTCCTGTCATGCTCATGATGGCAAACAAAATGGACCGGAGGGGTAGCTCTCGGATATCCTTGATAGGGATTCTACCCCCTACCAGTCTTGCTCCTGGAACGCAGTGACGTGCCAGATACATGCCCACTTGTTCAGGTAGTGCCCTCTACTCGGAAAAAGATATGGGAACCCCTCTTTTCGAGAGGCCAGTCAGGAAATACACGTCTTCTAAATCGATAGTTAGAAGCTGTGTGCCAATCCAGAATCCTTGCTCCACAACATCCCATAGGCCGATCATGTGCTCAAGCAACAAAATATCCTTCTTCATTTTTTTCAATTTGAAGAATTTTAGTAAGCCACAAGCTCGCAATGCATCCCGTGTGTGAGGACTTCGCAAGGCAGCCAAGTCATCAATCTCATGTTCTCGTTCTTTCCACTCGATCATGGTCGCCAAAGTCACCTAAAAAATAAAAAATAATAAAGAATTTCATTATTCCAACGTTTTGGCAATTTCGGCAATTTTCAAAAGCAATCTAAAAACATGAAAGCTAATGCCCACATTATCTAAAGAGACCACACCTTCTTTTATAATCACCACACCCTCTCTTAGCCATTCAATGTTTACCACACAACAATAAAAATGTTTTAAAATGAAAACAACTTCTTTATGGCTGCGTGGGCATGTGTGGGGATTTTTCATGGGTTCTTTGCTAAAAACGACCCATCCACTTAAGTATTGAGGCGTTGGCATCTTAGCCATCACCTTCTAAAATGTTTTTGCAAAAAGAATCCCCTTTTTCCATCGTTTTTAATAGAGGTCGATTTGGTCCTTTTTGGGGCAACTTAGGGCTTCATTTTTTAAATTAAATGCTGCTATGAAAATGAATATTGAAAGAAGGAGAGATGAAGATCTACCTGGTCCAAACAGCAAGAGAAACGATCAACCGTAGCTCCGGTATCAAGCGAAACAAGACCCACCTCCGAAATGAGAATCTCCACTACTCCAAAATCCTTGTGCAAAATGAAATGGTAAATGGAATTTTCATTGTATTGCTATTTATAAATTTCCATTTTTTATAAGGTATAGTCATTTGTGGGTTTCTCTAACAATATAATGGCTTCACTAAACCCCTGGTTTATAGTTTTTACATCGCATGTT
>JASDQU010098285.1:4453-16204 GCA_032191745.1 Picea mariana | reverse complement strand
AAACTAGTTGGATTAAACATAAGAATGGAATGTTGCAAATAACTATGAAAACGACCTATATACTTAATCAATGTCTCTTGAGTATCCAATGGTATTCCCAACAATAAAGCTCTTTTTCAAAACTCCTATGTATAAATTTGAATAGTTTGTCCTTTTAACTGTCTAAAGTTCTGCCATGACATAATAGCTTGTTGCATGTAAGCTAGAGGATAAAATTGATTTCGTAAAACGGATGTAAAATCAAGCCATGAAGAGAGAGTCTTACTGAACTTTTTAAGATATTGTTTTGTTCTTCTTTCCCACCACACAAGGGTGGTTCCTCCCATCTTGAGACTAGCAAGATGGATCATAGTCTCCTCATCTATGATTTTCTGTATCCTGCAATACACTTCAATTTGTCTTATCCAATTATTTAACTTTTCTGCATTTAGTTCTCCATCATACATAGGCAGCTCAAAATTAACATCAAGTTTTAACAAAGGCATATTAGACTTATGCTTATGTGTTTTTTTTTGTATGGTAGATGTTGTAGAATGAGAACTAGCATTTGAAGTAGAACTTGAAGAAGAAGGAGAAGATTGGTGAAGGTGGTGTAAGAGGAGGCTTTGAATATTCTCCTTTCCCTTCATTAAAATTTCTCCCAAAACTGGTTTCTTTCTCTCCAAGAAATCCTCATATAACACTTTGACCATTTCTGACATGGAGAAAAGTGCATCTTCAAGCTTCTTGGTTTGTGGAGAAAGTTATCCTTCTGAAGCCATTCTTTTCTTCCTCAAAACTAGTTCTATATCATAAATGAATTATGCCAATGATCCTTCTCCTCTCCGAGATTTGGATCTTGTGATCATCCAATCCTTCACTTGTTAAACCTTCCAAAACAACCAAAATCTCTCATACCAAAATACTTGATCCAAAAATGGAAGGAATAATTAACAAATTGACATTAATTAGATACTCATGAATGATTAAAGAGTTCAGGCATTAATAACCATGTTGCAAATAAGAGAAGTTAGCAACAATAAGAATGAGACAAGACAACAAGAACTTGATAACAAAGTTCACCAATATGTGGCTATGTCTTTGGGCCCACTTCCAAGTGGAGGACTTCTTTATTGATCTTCAAATTCTCAAGTTCTCTTTACAATGGATCCTTGTTGTTACAAACAGGCTTCTGATCTTATGTACAAGACCTCCTTATGCAGATGCACACATGCCTCAACAAATGCCTCTCAAAACATGACAAAATGCCCCTCAAAACATGACAAAATGCCCCTCAAAACATGAGAAATGGGCCAAAAACTCCAACTCTTCTTTACATTCCCTGCATAAAAAGTACCCTCTCAAGCTCACAAAGCCTGGTTTATATAGTTTTTTGGCTCAGTTGGGGAAGCCCAACTTCACACAAATATATGGCCTCTTTTTGGGATCAAATCCACTTCCAAATGTCCAAGAAATCTCAAAAAACGCCCAATCTAGGCCAAACTATAGGAAAAATACCCACTTGTGTAACAAAAAAAAAAACATCCCCCTAGGGCTGGGTGCGCGCTCGAGAATAGGATCACATGCATATTAATGTGGCCAAGCACCAGCCCAAAGGGCTGCACGCTGGCCCTTAACACGAATAAAAGGGTCACATGGCATAAAGACATAGGACCACACCCCTAAACGTGTGCCCAACAAGTAGTTACCGCCCTTGAATGTATGCAATAACCTGAGTCCTATGCACAAACCCCCGTTGGTGGTTGACATATTGCACCTGCTCCCCCTTTAGGTGAGGTTATATGTAAATAATGGAAATTCCATGGGCTAATGCTAGGCCCCAGCCCCCTTCCACCTCTGATCCACCATATATGCACTTTATATAATATAAAATGGGTTGTATAAAACAAGTACCAAGTGTGGCACAATGGTATCCGCCTATCCATAAGACTTGTCTCCTACCAAAAGGTCATGGGGTCAAATCCCATGAGTTCCAAAAAAAATTATTCAACCATCAAATGATAGGGTGCCACGTGGCATCCCATGCCTGGGCCATGTGGAACCGTTTAATTTGTCAAGAATGTGCCACTTGTTGAAGCGGGATTGGTGCACTGTAATCTACCCAGTCAACTTGTTGTTGTGATGCCACGTGTCTCAATGCTACGTCAACATGACTTCATGCTGACGTCAACATTGACTTTTTTCCTTTTGATGTTTTTCTTGTTTAGGAAAATGATTAGAGTGTGATTTCTCTCTCATACGACATCCATTTGAGGAATTAAATATATGGTTGGAATCAATGCGATGATCTGGTTGGAATAGAATTGGTTTCATCCAATTCTGAGAACTTTAATTTTTGAGCATTGTCTAGACCTGGGGAGCCTCCTGGATCACTGCACCACCCAAGAGAATGGACCTCCACCATTCTATGCCACACATTCCCTCAATAATTCCTTCTCCTTCCAGGGCTCTAGCGCAATGGGTTCAAAATATCCATGTTGGAACTCTCAGGACTCGTAGCTATGAATAAAGCTAGACACAGGCCAACACATCTCATACATGCATGCCTCAAGTCAGGTCTGGATTACACCGGTGACCTCTACAACCAAAAATACCATGGACACTCTTCAACAGTTCATTTCCTTCTCCCCAAGCTAATACATGGATGATTAAGGATGAAGGAGTGATAGGTAAGAATGGAATGAATGAACCAGTGAGCAAGTGAGTGAACAAAAGAATCAATGAATGAGCGAATGAGAGAACCCACCAATCAGACCAGGTGCAAGTTTAAGTAATTCGTGGGGGATCAAGAACCTCCTGGAATCCCCCTCGAGAATCTCATGTAACTGATTCACTCCCTTAGACAAAAAGGGTAATAAAAATAGGAAATAAACATTTACCCCCTCAAGCCCCCTTTCTTGTGAGATCATAGCCCCCTATAACTCTAGTCCTTGTCCATCTAGCAGCCAACGATGCTTTTATTATTAGTAATGATCAAAACATGAAGTTTCTTAGGCACACTGGCCTCTTTTAATTGTTTGGGCCCTCTAGCCTCTTCAAAATTTACAAAGTACATTATTTAATATGGGGCTCAAAACCTGGGGTGTTACACTTATGCATGAATAATTCTGCTATAGATTATACTTGAGATAGATTTTCTTTAGCTCTCCAATTCAGATTGTGGATCTTCTTCATCAGAGGAATTGGAGAAAATGCATGTGTGTTGAAGCAAAGAGCCATTGGAAGGGACCTTGCAACATCAAGGCATGGGTTGTATTCTCCACACTCATTTAATATAATGTAGCAGTACATTTCTTCCTTATAAATGTGTCTTTACTTTTATTGTATAACTCCTTGATATTATACATAGAATTAATTGGAATATATATATCATTGTTCTCTCTCTTTGTTGGATTGTTCTTCTTAAATAGGTTCACCATTCCACAAATCCAAATATTGAGCAACAAGGACGACACTAGAGAGGATCAAACGTCATTTGTCCCTCTCTAAACTAGTTTATATGAAAATGAAATCTAAGGAGAAGTTTTTATTTTTCCTTGTTTTGTTCTAGCTTCCTGTTGAAGTTAGGGATACTAGTTTGTGTCCACACTTACAAATTTGTCTGATAACAAAATTTACGACCATATTGGGGAAGAACGTCCTCTTTTGTTTTTTTGCTTCTTATTTCTTTTTAGCTTGCCTGCTTTTGGTTAATTTCATTCTCTGAGTCTGTGGGTGATCGATATTGACTCCCTGGTTCTAAAAGTTCATTGAGGAAATTTGTCCTCCTTTCAAATTTTCCTTATATTCAGTCATCGTCACACCCTTCTTGTGTAAACCAGAGCGACGATGTCGCACTGTGTTTTTCCTTCAGCCTGCGATGATCGTTCATCGTCGCACTGTACTCTTCTGTAGCCTGCGACAATTCCTGTAGAAATTGTTGGAGTGACAGTCAGATTTATTCTCTTTGCCTAGATTTGTCTTTATTCTTAGGGTGAACTTTTAGTCTTGGTGAATGATTGGTTTTCATCTTTTAATCCTCAATTTGATTGTTTTTCAGGAATTGAGAGTCTTCTTCATAAGATTTGTAAGTTTTATCTTTTACTTCTTATTTCAAGGGTATAATATCAAGGCTTTGTTCCTGAGTGTTTGATAAATAAGTTGTTATTGATCTCTTTGAGTTTTGGATTGTTGTGGTTTGGAAAACAATTTTTGTTTGCATTCGACAAATAGTTTTATTATCTTTTCATTTGTGCTTGCATTATGAGTTTGGTTTGAGAAATAATGTTGTGAGTGCATTGATATTCTTGGACAATTATTTCTTTCTGGATTATATCTTTGTTCTGATTTGAAAAGGAAAGGACTGAAGTTTATTCATCTTTTAGTAGTCTTTACAAGAAATTTTTTTCATTCAAATATTTGTTGAAAAAGAGAAAATTGGAAAATTTAGTAGCTTTGATTAATTGGAATCAATATCATTCAAAGATTGAGAAATTGTGCTTTGTAACTTTTTGTATTTTGGAAAGAGAAACCTTCTCCCTATTGTATTTATAGTTCATCGAATGAAAAGATTGCATATCATCTATTTTTGCATTTTATTGGGTCAAGGTCAAATACATCATCAGTTTCATTTTCGTTTCCCTTTTTGAGTAAGCAACAACCATTAGAATTTAGCGTAATTATAAAATTTACCTAGCAACTTTTATTTTCTAGAAATTTTATACACCAACATTAGTTAGGATAACTCTTTAGAATAGGTTGTGAGGTACACTCTCCAAAGCATCAAAACACACAATAGTATCTTGTGATAGAGAGAGTTTAAATCCACTTGCTACATTTTGTCCTGGGAAGCCCTTCTAACACAAGGGTCAATCAGGAGGTCACATTAGGGTCGAAAAAGTTACTCACCCTTATTTGTTGGTCTTAGTGTAGATATTGTGCATATTATTGGGGGTCACTTGATAAGAAAATCTTGTGCGGACCCTCTCGAGTTGATTTCGGGCTTAGATACTCTGCCCTTGCTCATGGATTAGACTTTTGACTGCTTGCCCAGGCATCATTGTTTTAATTGGTAACCTTAGTGGCCTATCTCTTTAGAGTCTTTACACGAGGTGACTGTGGAGGGTCAAGTATTCACGATACCTATAATCGATGTTGGCCAAACTCACTCGCGCTCCTTGGAGGGTATACTCATGATTATGTGTAGGAGCTTGCACTAGGGTGTAAGTTTGTTAAGCAGGTCTTCAACGTAAATTTTCCACCCACTTAATCCCAACCCCTTCTTGTCTTGAATTCACGACGTTGGATTTCATCACCAACTAGTGACTTTGAAATAAGGAGGTTTGTTTGTGTGTTCGATATCTATATTTTAGTAATGAGTGTTGTTTGTTTCTCTAGTTGGCCATAGATTTCTTTCATTCTTTATTTGGTGCGGCCAACATTGGCCCTCTCCATTCACATAGGATGAAAGGGTTACTTCCGGAAGAGCCAGAATAATACTCTCCTTTTCTTCCTAACTCACCATAGGGTGCTTATCCTGAAGGAGTAGCCAAAAATGATGTGTCCTCTGAGATTAGAAGTTCTACTCCATTGGAGGAATCAACACTTCTTGTAAATCCGTTATTGAATTTTATACAAGATCCAATTTTGCTCCGAATAAACTCATCAGGAGATGTTGTTGCTGAAGATTATACTAGAATACCTACTGTACCTTACACAGAGTCTGGTGTAGATGATCCACCCTTTCAGAGTGAATCATTTAGAACTTCGGTTCATACTGCTAGAATTTTTAATCCTAGCTCAGTCCCTATCTGTTATTTTTGGAGGACCTCCATGGGACAAGATATTTTTTGATAAACTAGGAATGAGTCCAACTCAACCTATGACATCACATACACCTATGACTTCCACTGATTATAAAGTACATTTAGATCATTTTACTGGCACAACCAGTAATGTTGTCATGGTTTCAGACCAATTGTTGGTTGGTTCTCATACAATTCTTCCCCTCCATCTCACTAGCTCTACCATGGTCCCACAAGTTACGTATGTTTCTGTCGAAAGTCCGGTAATCACTTAAGATTCTATTGGAACACAACCTCCACTTAGATCAAATACATCACTTCCACCCGGGTATAACACTCTTAATACTTTTATTACTAATCATGCCCAAAGTCCATCCGGAGGGCCTAATTTTTATGTTCCTCTTGGGTATAATGATACTAGCATTTTTGTTCCTACACCTACCCAGGTTCTCTCCACAGGGCCTAGCATTCCTCCTCCACCTCCACCTGGAGGATCTAATCATCCTGGCCCAAGTAGATCCAATCAATTTGGAGGCACAAGTCATTTTGTCGCTTCTAGTTTTCAAATTCCTGTTGGAGGCCAACCTCAACTTGGGGTCCAACCTCAAGTTGGGGGGAAACCTCAAGTTGGGGGTCATAAACTAGTATAAGGGAAATATATACCTGGATTACAATCTCAACCTTGGAATTTTCCTTTCCAAGGAAATCAACAACTGCCTGGGGGGAAAACTCCTAAAGTGAATTCTTTTGTACCCTTAATCCCGGTAAACCATATCTAGGCTCTATGAATCCTATCTGGGGTCAAGTTTTTCAGTCTAATGCTCCTTTCCAAGGTAGCATCCAAAATCAACCAACAAATGTTGGATACTTGACTCAAAAACCTCCACAACCAAATTTGACACGATCCTCT
This sequence comes from Picea mariana, assembly GCA_032191745.1. NCBI lineage: Eukaryota > Viridiplantae > Streptophyta > Pinopsida > Pinales > Pinaceae > Picea > Picea mariana. The sequence goes on along the minus strand of JASDQU010098285.1, from coordinate 9,511 downwards.
AACTATCTACAGGTTGCTTATGGTCCTACTGGTATACCTACTGGGTTGCCTCCTCAAAATTACCAGTTTCCTCAAGTGAACAAAGAATTGTCGTTTCTTGCTACTTCGGATCTACCAGATTTATCTAGGATTTTGAATAATCCTATCTTTCATTCTCCTTATTGGACAGTCATACCTTCTAAGTTACCATCAGGCATTCCTAAGTTTGATGATCGATCGGGAGAAGACCCAAATAATCACATCATGAAATTTCATATCTGGTGTTCATCCAACTCCTTGATTGATGACTCCATTAGATTATGTCTTTTCCAACGAACTCTCACGGGTTCGGCAGCCAAATGGTATATCGAATTTCCACGAGGATTATTCAATGATTTAAACACCTTATCTATGTATTTCTTAACAAATTACCAGTTATCGATAAGACATGAGACACGAACCAGAATTTTGAGTTCATTTAAACAATCCTATTCTACTCATATTTCCGATCATATTCACAAGCGGAGGATGAGAAGACGATTAATCAAAGTTCCCCTTCCTGATCAATTACTGGATGAGTGGTTTACCAAATCACTCATCGGTCTTATAGCCTGTGATGTTTCCATGGGTGGTGTTGTCACTGAAGAGCAGGCGATTAGTCGTTCTCAATACTTGGATCTCGTTTATTCACAAACAGACACACTATATGACTTGATCCCTTATGCTCCTCGCCCATCTACAAATCTAGCCCCAATGCCTCCAGTATCTTCTCATGATGTTGATGGTGTGATTGTCACTTTTCATGCCGAGACTCAGTCCAAACAAGCCATTCATTTCAATCCGAAATCTACCACTGCTAATGTACAAAATGTTACTCCTCCAACTCCTTCTACCGGTAAAACCTCTGAGGCTAATACGGTTCAATATACACCTACCAGTAAAATTCAAAATATAAAGAAAGGGAAGGGTAAGAATAAAGAGGATAAAAATAATAATCAACAATCCGATAAACCAAAGAATAATCTTGTTGATGACAAAGAAAAGATAAAACCTCGTTATCCTTGTCTTATATGTGGTGAGGATCATTATACAAAATATTGTCCACGACATGTTGAGGTTACTAAGTTCCTGCAAGGGACGGGGACACCTCCTACACCCATCATTTTGTCACAACCTTTTCCTTCTCAACAGTAGGGCCAATTGGTTATTCATGACCAACCTTCTCTCTCTACCACATCTTATGTACTTATATGTACTGGTGACTCCAAGAAGAATGAAGTGGCAATCACTACTCGAGCCAAATATTATTCTCCTTCAAAAGAGAAATTTGATGATTCACCACCTCCATTGGTTCAACCTCCTCGATCGAATTCACCTCCTAACGATCCTCTTCATATCGAATGACTGAGTCTAGATACATTTCTTTGTCCTCCTCCTAAGATCATTGTTCGTAAGTCGTCATTTAACCCCCACGCACGTGCCGCTCAAAACTACAATATTGTAGAAGATCTTGCACAGGAACCTTCTACGATGTTGGATCTAGAAGTCCTTCAAAGTTTTCCTACGCAACAGAAGGCAATTTTAAAGGATATTGGTGGAATTGATCCTACTGATATGAACTTGATAATGTTTGACTTGGAAGATCACATTCTAAGTCTCCCTCATCAATTAGAGTTTCAAATACAAGTCATTGTGGAAAATAAGAACATTTGTCGAACTATTATTGATGAAGGAGCTTCGACTTGCATCATGTTAGTTACTTGTTGGAAATCCATTGGCTCTCCTGCCCTTATCGAGTCACACAATACTCTAAAATATTTTAATGGTACAGGGTTTAAACCTTATGGTGTTCTTCCTTCGTTTTCTATTGCGTTAGAAGGCAAAGCAGTTACTATTGAGGTTGAGGTGTTTGATTCACCTCTCGATTATAACCTTCTACTTGGACATAGTTGGATTGATTCTATGTGCACAGTTGCTTCTACTCTTTTCCATGTGATATGTTTCCCTCACCAAGGAAAAGTTGTAACCGTAGACTAGCTTTCCTTCTTTAGTTCCGATTCATGCAATAGTAACATTCCTTTCATTGTGAAAACACCACATGGTTATGAGAATGTCGGTGTGGGTATTTTAAAGGATTTATCGTTAATGGGTACTTTCCCCTTTCCACCACTCGATGTTCTTCCTCCTTTTGTTGGTTTGATTAATATGATCTCGACCACTGTTGGCGAAACCCTTGAGTCTTATGACCCTTGGATAGTACCTAGCTCTGACAATTGTCTTTGTTATGGAGACTGAATGCCTTTAAGTCTCGTAGAATTGGATTCTCAAGCTATTCAATCGACAACTCCTTCTCCTCGTTCTCTCTCAGATACGTCTCCTGATCTGTTTCATGTGGTATTTCACACTGATGAGATGATCATGACAGTTATGTCCCTGGAAGACATCCCATGGGACGATGAGCATCATCATTCTATCCTCTTCTTGGAACCCGAGACTATAGAGAGTTACCAAAGGATTTTGAATCTGTCCATTGTTATTCCTCTTCCCCCTGTTCCTGAGCCAATACGCGGTGTTTTGTATGAAGAGAACTTGGGAAATATTTCACCCACCATCCCTCTAGATATTTATATTAAACTTGGAATTGTGGAAAATGTTCATATTGGTGCCTCATGTTCTCCTGATGAGATCTGAATTTACAAGGCCCTTTTGCAAGAATTCCGCGATGTTTTTTCCTGGAGTTAYGAAGAGATRCCTGAAATTGATCCAGATATTGTTGTACATGAAATTAAGACTTATTTGGATGCTAAACCCATTCGACAGAGACTTCTCCTAGTACATCCACGCAAAGTTGTTKCTATTAAACTCAAAGTTGAAAAACTTCTTTAAGTCGGTTTTGTCTACCCTGTAGCATTGATTGATTGGGTGTATAATMTTATTTCGGTTACGAAGAAACAAGGCACAGTCTGTGTTTGTGTATATTATAGGGATATGAACAAGGCTTGTCAGAAAGATAATTATCCAACCCCTTTCGTTGACCAKATMATTGAAAATTGTACYAGTAGTGAAATATTCTCTTTGATAGATGGATTCTCCGGCTATAATCAAATCAATATTTTACCCACATATCAACATAAGACTACTTTTATTTTCCCTTGGGGAACCTTCACATATTGGAAACTTCCTTTTGGTCTCAAGAATCCTGGTGCGACTTTTCAACATGCTATGTCTTATGCTTTTCATGATATTAAGCACATTTTTCAACCTTACCTAGATGATCTACCAGTGTATTCCATGCGTCTCCAAGATCACCTTATAGACTTACACACCATTWTTCTACGTTGTCTATATTATCTCATACAATTGAATCCACATTAATTAATTTTTTGTGTGGATTCTAGACGAMTTCTTGTTTCTATCGTTTCTATACATGGGATTAGGGTGGATCCTTTGAAGGTTGAAGTTATTCTCAATTTTCCTCCTCCTTCTACCTTACACCAAATCCAAAGTTTGCAAGGGAAGGCAAAATTTTTACGTCGATTCATCCCCAATTATGTTGAATTAAGGAAAGGTTTCACTTGACTTCTTAAGAAGGGTCATGATTTTGTATGGGATGACACTACCAACAAAACCTTTGAAGCTTTGAAACTCGCCTTAACTCGTACACCACTCTTATTCCCCCCTGGTTATAGTCAAGATTATTTCTTATAATTAGTTTCTTCAGACTCTACTATAGTTATGGTTCTAATCCAAGAGGATGATTTGCATGATGAACATGTTATCTATTATTTGAGTCAGAGTCTCACAACCATTGAAACCAAACATATGCATGTGGAGAAACTGGCCTTGGTAGCTGTTCAAGCTATTCAATGTTTCTGTCATTATATCTTATTACTCAAAACCAAAATCATTTCTTATTGCAACCCTATGCAACACATCCTTACCCGAAAATTGTTGGGGGGAAAACACTCCAAATGGATAGTGACTCTCCAGGAGTTTTATTTGGATTTTGAACGAGCCAAGTCAAAGAAATCTTTGTTTTTTTTCGATTTGATATGTGACCTTCCCTCCATTAAGACAGAGACTGTGGCAGAGGATTCCTTTCCTGATGAGTCTCTCTTTCTGATCAGTTCTGATGACATATGATATGGAGACATTATCATTTATCTCCAAACCCAAACTTTTTAGCCTAATATTTCTCATGTAGATCGTCGTTGTATTCGGTATCAATCATGTCAATACATTATCCTCGGTGATACTCTTTACCTTCATGGTATTGATTCTGTATTTCGACGATGTCTAACCTATGATGAAGTCGAGAAATCTTTAAATGAATGTCATTCTAGAGCATGTGGCGGTCATATGTCTGGGTATGCCACTGCCCAAAAGATCTTATGAGATGGTTACTTCTGGCATTTATTGTTTAAATATTGTATTACTTCTGTTCATAAATGCCACTCTTGTCAAACGTATAACAATAAAATTTGATCACATCCTACTCCTATTTACCTTGTAGTTTTCATTGGTCCATTCGCTAAATGGGGAATTGACTTCATGACATGTAACCCTCACTCAGTTGGGGGGCATGGATACATTATTGTGGCTGTGGATTATTTCACTAAATGGGACGATGCAATGCCTACATTTGATAATACCGGGAAAACTGCAGCGTTGTTCATATTCAATCATATCATTACTAGGTTTGGTGTCCCTCAAGCCATCGTCACTGACCAAGGTTGTCATTTTTGCAATTTCATGATGTCTGAACTTACCAAGAAGTTGGGTATTCAACATGAAAAATCAACACCTTACTATCCACAGGCCAATGGTTGGGTTGAAGAAATCAACAAAGTTCTCACTACTATGCTTCGAAGGATGGTAGGAATTCACAAGTCAAGCTGGCACACGATGCTCTTCTCGGAATTATGGGCCTATAGAACATCCATTAAATCTACCATAGGGTTCATACCTTTCGATTTAGTATATGGTATCGAAGCTATTATGCCGATTGAATGTGAATTCCCATATTTGAAACTAGTTGTCGAACTTCTCCCTAACACTTCAGCCGAAGAGGAATGTCTC